>CM077079.1:131121674-131305127 GCA_039513925.1 Platanthera zijinensis | reverse complement strand
TAGGGCAGAGTACAGTAGACTCTGAATGATGCGCCACCTCCCCCGATCCCCACTCCATTCCTATAGTCGGAGATGGGGCAGACGCTGACAGCCATTCTGGAGGCTTTCAGGGCTCAGTAGGTTCCGGCTCTGTAGCCAAACTCGGGAGCCAACTGGCTGAGCATCTTCCGAGGACTCTCTCCCACATCCTACTTAGGGACAGAGTCAGCTGTCCGGACAGAAGAATGGCTGGACATTATGTACAAAATGTTGACAGGGATACGGTGCCCCTTGGAGGAGAGAGTGTCATTGGTGGCCTCTTCCTTGGAATCTCACGCCAAGAGATGGTGGAATACGTCACGAGACACGACCTTTGCAGATATGGAGATTGCAGAGATTACTTGGTTCGAGCTAATAGGCTTTTCAGATGCTGATTTTGCAGGAAGCATGGATGATCGGAAAAGAACTTTCGGGACGTGTCAATTCCTCGGAAGAAGGCTTATATCATGGAATAGTAAGAAGCAAAATTGTGTTGCAACCTCCACAGCTGAATCTGAGTATATCTCAGCAGGCAGCTGTTGCGCACAACTACTATGGATCAGAAACCAATTAGCAGACTATGACCTTAAGTTCAAGGAAGTACCAATGTACTGCGACTCCTCTAGTGCAATTGCCATTGCGAACAATCCGGTATCGCATAGCAGGACGAAGCATATTGAAGTGCGCTACAACTTCATTAGGGAGCACGTGGAAAACAAGGACATCTCTCTCTGCTATGTCCCCACGGATAAGTAGATTGCAGATATTTTCACAAAGCCCCTAGATGAGGCCAAGTTCAGTCTCTTCAAAACTGAACTGGGGATGCTAAACTATGAGGAATGAGGACTACAGAAGCTCCAGGCTCGTGCATCTAGGGGGAGCATCCGCAAGAAACTCAAGTGTAAGCCCAAATGCAAGAACTGAGGGGGAGCATTGTGGCGAGAGCTAAAGTCCCAGATTTGTAGAAGCCGAAAAGGGGGAGATTGCCCTCTCGGCTAAGGCGCTAAAGGCTAAGGTGCTCTCGCAAAGTTTGCTCCAAATGCTCTAAAGATAATGGTATGGAAATTCTTTCTCAACTGATTATTCAGTTTATGTTTTTCTTCCATCCGTTCTATTAACCTTAGCTTGTAGGGTTTAGGCTTCTTCAAATAGGGGGAGATTGTTGGGTATTATATCCACAATGTACCTTGATTTGAATAAGCCCCTGGACTAGTTAAGGTGAATTGAAATTGTATTTGATCATTTGTTTTCAAGTTGTGCTTGCAGTTATTCCACGCTAAGTACACACCAATGTCAGGGTGCAGTGAGTCAATATACACGGGTCTGCGCAATGTAATCCCTCGTTGAGCAGATAAGTGTGTTGGCCTACGTGTACTCTCTCTATTGGAGTGTACTTACTTTCAAGTACAGGGCTGAGAAAGATCAAGAGCATACAAGGAGCAAGGATGGGCCAAAGAGCAGCTCACGGGTGGAAAGACGAAAAATCGTCTAAGTAGAAATTGTCGAGAATCACTAAGTGATTCTCGCCGATTCGACGAGAATCCTCGCCGAATCGTCGAGAATCACTCGCTGATTCTTACCGATTACATCCGGCTGTCTCAACGCCGTCTTGATTTCTGCTTAAGGCAGAATCGTCGAGAATCACTAGTTGATTCTCGCCGAATCGACGAGAATGACTTTGTATTCTCACTGATTCGTCGAGAATGTATATTGATTCTGGCCGATTCTCTCCGGTTGGCTATATCTTCAGCCAGAATTCTGCCAAGTAGAATTCGGCGAGAATCATAAGTGATTCTCTCCGATCCGTCGAGAATCACCTTTGATTCTCGCCGAATTTGCCTTGGGCGAAATTCTTGTGCTCGCTGGACCGGACCAAGTTCCAAGCGCTATTTTGAAACCGGAGCTAGGGTTTCTTTTAGTGGGGCCCACAACAGTCATTTTGTATGACCTACTGTATAAATATATCGGTATTTTGAACAGTAAGGAAATGAACATACTAAAAAAGAATACCGAGCCGCCGACGTAAACTAAATCGCGGATTTCTCTTCCGCCACCGCCGTCGCTCGGGAAGATTGTCGCCTCCTGTGATCGTGGATACCTCCTGATCTCCCGGCGACAGAAGCTCAGCCAAGCAACGCGTCTCACGTGTCTATCCAGAGATCTTTTGTCTCTTGGTTCGTTGATCGGGAATACCTTCCCTTTCTAAATCGATCGAGACGATCGATCCTAGTGTGACCATTGGTAGACCATGCTTGCTTAGCTACGAAGGTTGGATCTCTAAAGCTCAGCCGCCGTACTTCTTGCCGCCGCCGATCCCGAACGCCAAGCCGCCGCTCTTCTAGCTGCCGCCGGTTTCGTGGAGATTCATTCTAAGTGAGAGCTAGGTCGTGGACTCTTCGTCTTCGTCAAGAACGCATCATCGAACGAAGAGGGACACCAAGCACTCCATAAGAAGTTAGTATAGTTTATACATTCCATTTTATTTTTGTTGTAAAGGAACGTAGGTTCCTCGTTGTAAGGGTTGGGTGCAACCCGTGGAGGAGGAGTGGTGACTCCTTCGTTTGGAAGGGTTCCTTCCGTTAGTGTTATGATTGGATTTCAATCCGGTTGGTGAAGAGACCGAGTCGTCCCTTGTTGGGAGATAGGTCGAAGGGGGAAAGTGGACGTACCCAAATCGGGGAACCACTATAACTGCTAGTGTCTGTTTGTGCTGTGTTGTTTTGTTTACTTGTGCAGGTAGAATTTTAATTCCGCAAAAATGCTGCAAGACACCTATTCCCCCCCCCCCCATAGGTGTAGGTAGTTGGCACTAGGTGGACTTCCAAAAAGTTTGTTCAACTCCCGATAATCAATACAAAGTCGCAAACTCCCGTCTTTCTTATTAACTAAAAGGACCGGTTCGCTCCAAGGTGACGAACTTGGACGCACATACCCTTGCTCTAACAACTCTTGCAGTTGTACCTTCAACTCCGCCATCTCCTTAGGCGCTATCCGATACAGAGAGCGTGACACCGGTTTGGTACCCAGCACCAGCTCAATTGTAAAATCAATCTCTCGTTAAGGAGGGGCTCTCGGGAGATCATCTGGAAATACATTAGGATACTCGGACACCACTGCAATACTGTATAGACTAGGATTATGCGTTGAAGTCTATACTGAAATGACAAATAGCTCAACCCCAGACCGAACTGCCTTAATCACCTGAAGAGCCGACATCATAATCTTGCTCGACCCTTTCAAGCCCACAAACTTAGTCTCCCGCTCAGTATTCAGTCCCAACTTAACCTCTTTTCGGTTACAATCAATGCAGGCTCGCTGCTCCGAAAGCCAATCCATTCCAAAGATTACGTCGAACTCCACTAACGGCAGCACCGACGCTTGCAAATCGAACTCCTGATCCCCAATCCGCAACTTTACCACGCAGATTCTATCCGCGCGCATTGAGCACTCATTGGGCAACAACACATGCAGCTTGTCCTTTGTCATCGAAGAAGGGACTCCGATGAGCGATACAAATCTTTCAGACAAGAAGGAATGCGATGCTCCCGTATCAAACAGGGCTCTCGCCGGACAATCGAAAATCAATACAAAGCCTAACACCAACACAAATAAGCTAACATATACAAAGGTAACCGTTACAACAAAAAGCTAAACTATAATAAATTTAACTCATACTGAAAGTGGAAAGTTGTTGACCTAAATCACCTAGAGGGGGGTGAATAGGTGAATCATGCGTTTGTTTGCGGAATAAAAATTTAGAGATCTAGCGCACACAATCAAGCAATCACAGAAGGACACGAAAGATTTATAGTGGTTCCCCGTCCTTGGGTACGTCCACTTTACCTCACCGTTCTTGCAAATCACTAGATCCGGCTACTCCACTATCTCGGATTGCAAACCAATCCTACGCCTCGGAACAACGTTCCTACAAACTCGATCCAAACGGATCTACACTCGGAAGATAAAACTTCCTACCAGTCGGAGATAAATCTCCTTCAAAGAAAATTGTTTGAATAAAAGTTACAAACAAAAATATCTCAGATCTGGATCTTGGTCTTCGTCTTCTTCGTTGAGAACTTTAGGCTTGATCAGAAAAGGTAGAAGAAGGCTGGACTGTTTTCCAAGAACCTGAGTTCTGAAATCACCACGATCAACGAGAAATCCATAAGTCATTGAAGCACCATCGGATCGGATGATTGTTCTTGATCTTTGATCGATCTAGGTAGCAGCGCTTGAGAGAACGACGATCCAAAACTTTCTTCCAGAAAACGCTAATGGCGGCGGCGGCCGGATGATTGAGAGATTAGGTTTTCAGGAATACTTTCTTAACAAGGACGGACGAGATTTATCTGTAATAACTTATGTAATTAGTCAAATCTGAAAGGATCTATATATAGTCGATCTCCAACGGTCATAATCATAATTAAGGATTACATGTGGACCAATCAGAAAATACTATTTTGAAATCTCCGTCAAAACTGGACTTAGATAATTTTCAGGAAAAGGAGGTACTTAGTTCTCGAGAGGTCGAAATAGTTCTCGAGAACTACGTACTGACCTTTCGAAAACTATGGCAGGATCTCGGTCACTGAACTTCTGGAAATGGCCTTGGACTTCTCGAGAACTTGGAATTATAGTTCTCGAGAACTATGTTGACTTTTTGAGAACTAAAACACTTACTCGAAAACTTATGTAGAACTTCTCGAGAACATAACAAAAATTTTCGAGAGCTTAAAGAAAACTTCTCGAAAATTTGGTTAGCACTTCTCGAGAACTTAGTCAGAACTTTTCAATAACTTTACTTAGAGTCAATTGCCAAAGAAAAATTCTGAACAGAAAACTTCTCGAGAACTTTGTTAACCAGTTCTCGAGAACTCTATCGACTTCTCGAGAAGTTCAGTCTAGTTCTCGAGAACTTAGCTAGAGTCCAATCCTGAAGAGAAAGGCAGAACTTTTCGAGAGCTAAGGAGTACTTCTCGAGAACTTCTATAGTAGTTCTCGAGAACTTTGTTAACTTCTCGAAAATTTTTACTTAGAGGAATTCTAGCTGTCCTGACTTCTCGAGAAGTAAAGTCTGAGCCTCTCGAGAACTATATACTACTTCTCGAGAACTTTGAAGGTACTTCTCGAGAGATGGACATAGAAAAATTTCTTTAAGAATTCCATGTAAGATCTCCTTCTGGTCTTGTCTTCATCTTGTGTTCCAAAGTTTGAATATGAAGTGTATCCCAATTGAGAGGCTACACATGAGTCAACACCTTGGATCACTCAGTGAGGGATTACATTGAGTGGTCCTGTGTTTCTGACCCACTGTAGACTGAAATTGGTCTACACTTAGAACTTAAAATCTGTAAACACACAACTGGAATACACATGTCAAATACACCTTAATTCATCTTAGTGCAAAGGGTGACTTCATGCAAATCTGGGTTATTGTGGAGACAATACCCAACAATCTCCCCCTATTTGTAGAAGTCAGAACTCTTTATACTAAGGTGAATTATTATAACAAAAATAGAGCAAGAATAATGGAAAGTAAAAGGAGTAAAACACAGAAAGAAAATTAAACTTATAATTAGGCAAAACGAGGAAATTGTATATATATCAAAAATCTTTTAGAGTTTTAATCAACATTCATTTCATAGTTCTTAACACCATAATCATCAAGAATCATTTCTGGTCTCGTGTTGCTTGTCCTGCTTAGCCTATTGTCTCTTGTAGTAGCTGAATGGTTTGGGATAGTACCTTGGAGGCTTTGGAGGATCTTTGGGATTGTTCTTACCATATTCTCTATCATATAGTTTCCTTTTAGTCAATGACTTCTCATGTAATTCCCATTCTGATTAGATGTAATGCAGGCTCCTTTCCTCATTCAGATCCATTACAAGTTTTAGGGTATCAAGAATTAGAGATTTTGATGTAGGGCTCCATACTTCTGCAAACTCTTGGGCTTTTCTCTTCTCTGCTTTTGGTTGAGGAGCTGATTTGCTGGCAGAAGGTCCCTCCCCATACTTCCTTTTCTTTGGGATATGAATTTCTGGAAGATCTTTAGGTATTACATCATCCCAGACATGAGAGTATGAAGATGGAGGAGGTTCCTGATCTTTAGGCCTAGGAGAGAAGGTTGGATACTGAGGTTGAGGCATTTGGGGTTGAGCCACTTGGCTAGAAGTGCCTTCAGCAAGAGGATTGAGGTTGTGAGGAATCACATTTGGATCTGCTTGAAAGTCTGGAAAAATCTGATTATGCACCCATACTGTTGTATCATAAGTGTGGAATTTTACAAACTGAATCTGTTCAAGAACACCTTTATTGATCTCAGTAATTTTGGCAGTCCACAGAGATTTTGCTTCATCATTTAGCTTTACAACTTGCTGTTTGACAATATCCTCCCCCTTTCTGACTTCTACAGTTAGTTTGTCTATTGCATCCTCTTTGAAGGTGCCAACCTCATTGCATACCTTCATAAAATTTTCCTCTGCTCTTTTGTCCAGTTGAATCTGATTGTTTGCAAGAGTAACTGACTGGTCCATAACTTGTCCAATACTTGTGATAGTATGATCTAGAGCCTTTCCTCCTATTCTGAATAGTTCTTTAAGCTGATCAGTGTTTACCTGAATTTCTGCGAAGCCTCTGCTCATCTCTTGTGCCAAGGTAGTGACTTGCTTCTGAATATACTTAAGAGATTCATCAAAATGTTTCCTTTGTTCAGAGAGCATTTCTTTGATCTTGGAAAGAATATCTGTATTCACCATCACAGCAACAACAACAACAGCAGTACTAGTAGCTTGAGGAATGGAAGCAATTTGAGCTGGGGGGCATCTGATAAGGTGGTGGAGGCAGAAGCATGGGTAAGAGAAGCTGGAGGAGGAGGGGCTTGCCATGGGGGCAGTTCTTCTAAAACAACAGAGCTCTTAGCTCTTACAGTGTGATGGACTGGATCACCTTCCTCATCAATGAACCTAGGAAGGTTGAAGTCTAGATTCCTGAGAGGTGGTTCTACCTCCTCAGGAGCTGGCTCATCCTCTCCAGATAGAAGAATGGTTTCTGGAGGAGTGGATACATGTCCAGGGGATTGAGGAGGAGAAGGAGTACCTTTAGGTGAAGAGTGGGGGGATGGAGTATCTTTTGGTAGATCAGTAGTGACATCCTTTATAAGAGGATGAAGTGGGTCTTTAGCTGAGAGTTCCTCGATCATTCTGTCTATGGCTTCATCTGTATCTTTAAGTACCTTTTGAGCTGGTAGTTCTTAGTGGGTAGACATTGGAGAAGCCTCCCTGGGGCTCTCTGGTGGAGTAGGTATCTTTAGGACTGAGGTAGAAGGTGCAGGCTCCCCCTCTGTTACTGCACCAGATGGTTCAGCAACATGATGTTGAGGTGGAGATGGAGTCCTGACCTCTCAGACAGTAGCATCAACTTCCTTGACTAGCTGTCTAGGGTTCTTCAACTTTAGTTCCCATCTTTGGATTGAGGTAACAGAGATTTTCTTTAGATGATGGACGGTGTACCTTTGGAGATTTTGAAAGTTACTGGATCAATCTCACTCAACAGCAATAAGATTATCCTTGCAAACTTTGGTTCATGAATTCTATCCCTTATCATTTCAAAGATCATCATTCCAAACTGAAAACTCTTCCTGCAGATTATAGATATCATAACTCCAAACAAATCGTGTGAGATGAAACTTACAGAATCTGTGATGCACCATAAAATTTTCCCAATGATATCAACGAGGAGTTTGCCCACATCATTTAGCAAATTTCTCCTGAAGGAGTGGTATTCATCTGAAATTCCACAGAGGGAATAGGCTCTGTTATAATCTTCTAGAGTGAGGTCATCTTCCTCATCAACAATAGGTAATTTCAGAAGTTGAGAAACTTTATGCTTGTCAAGCTTGATCTTGATTCCCTTAACCTTAGTCTTCAAGATTATTCCATTCCTCCTTATCTTAGCATTTTTGAAGAACTCCTCTACCTCTGGAAATACTATCTTCACTGGCTCTGTTAGAACGAACATGAGACCTGCTGTCTCGAGAAGTAACAACAAATTCTTGAAGTCGTCGGAGATGTCGGTCATGCCTGCAACCACGAGTTCACTCCCAATCCCTATATTAGAACTATAAGCCATTTGCGATGAGGATGATGACAAACTGAGCGGAGAGACAGTGGCGGAGACGGGGGTTTCGGTCGACGGAAGATGAAGAGGTGCGGGAGAAATTTTGAAATGACGGTTGATTTCCGATTCTAAAGGGATTTAGATATATATAGTATCCTAATTAAGTTAATTATAAGTCTAATTAGCCGTAAATTAGGGCAGAAATCATGAAATTTACGAAATTACAGAGTTGAGAAATTTCGGCGGAAGGTCGGTCCACCTCTCGAGAAGTAGGGTTAACTTTTCAAGAAGTGGCCGAGAAGTTTTCGAGAAGTTTAGAAGGTTTTCGAGAACTGGGGTCCAGCGTTTTCGAGACAGAAAGTGACTTTTCGAAGACTGGCCTCCAGAGTTCTCGAAAGACTGATGGACTTCTCGAGAACTTATAGTGAATTTTTCGAGAAGTTAAAGGACTTTTCGAGAACTTAAGACACTTTTCGAGAGCAATTTTCTGCCTCTCGAGAAGTTGACTTAGTTTTTCGAGAAGTGACTTCAACTTTTTGAGAAATTTAAGTGAGTTTTCGAGAACTCCCGTCTACTTAGTAAAATCTGACCTTAAGGTGAATCCTTGATTCTTGAGCCTTTGAGCTGACAACTTTGGCTTAGTCCTCCTTGTTCTGCAACCCAAGTTCAGTTTTGAAGAAATTGAACTTGGTTTCGTCCAGCGGCTTGGTAAAGATATCTGCAACCTGCTGGTCTGTAGGCACATACCTCAGATCTACATCCCCTTGCTCCACATGCTCCCAGATGAAGTGGTATTGCAGCTCGATGTGTTTAGTTTGGCTGTGTGAGACTGGGTTGTTTGCGATTGCGATGGCGCTGGAAGAGTCATAGAACAAAGGAATGTCCTTGATCTTCATGTTGTAATCCTCCAGTTGGTGCTTCAGCCAAAGCAACTGTGCACAACAACTACCGGCAGAAATGTATTCTGACTCGGCCGTTGAGATTGCGACATAGTTTTGTTTCTTGCTGCTCCATGAGATGAGTCTTCTTCCTAGGAACTGACACGTCCCTAACGTGCTTTTCCTATCATCTTTGCTTCCTGCAAAGTCAGCATCTGAAAAACCAATTAGTTCATTGTCATTGCTTCTCGGGTACCATAAGCCAAGATTTGGTGTACCTTTATGGTATCTCAAGATCCTCTTTGCAGCAGCATAATGAGATTCCTTACAGTTCACTTGGAATCTAGCACAGACACATGTGGAGAACATTATATCTTGTCTACTGGCAGTAAGGTAGAGCAAGGATCCAACTATGCTTCTATACTTGGTTTCATCGAAAGGTTTCCCTTTCTCATCCTTGTCTAGAGACATAGCTGAGGCCATTGCAGTCCTCATAGAGGTTGCACTCTCCATTCCGAATTTCTTAAGTAACTCCTTGGTGAACTTGGTCTGAGAGATGAAGATCCCATCTTCAGATTGTTTCACCTGAATTCCTAAGAAATACTTCAGCTCTCCCATACTACTCATTTCGAACTTCCCTTGCATAAGTTTGGAAAACTTTTTGCAGAGGTTGTCGTCAGTAGAGCCAAATATGATGTCATCGACATAGATTTGCACTAGCAAAATCTTGCCTTTAATTTCCCTGAGAAACAATGTCTTGTCTATCTTTCCCCTCATGAATTTATTCTCGTGGAGAAAGCTAGACAGCGTTTCGTACCAAGCCCGAGGGGCTTGTTTCAAACCGTACAGTGCCTTCGATAATAAATAAACATAATCAGGATGGTTAGAATCAACGAAACCTGGGGGCTGTTCCACATACACTTCTTCCTTTATGTTACCATTCAAGAAGGCGGACTTCACGTCCATTTGGTAGACGGTGAAGCCCTTCAGTGCAGCGTATGCTAGAAATAGTCTGATGGCCTCCAGCCTTGCCACTGGAGCGTAGGTCTGGTCAAAATCGATCTCTTCTTCTTGACGATATCCTTTAGCAACGAGTCTGACCTTGTTCTTTATGATTGTCCCATCCTCGTCCATCTTGTTCCTATAGACCCATTTTATTCCGATGACATTCTTATCTTTGGGTCTAGGAACAAGTGTCCAAATTTTGCAACGTTTGAACTGATTTAGCTCTTCTTCCATGGCCAAGATCCATGATGCGTCTACGTTTGCTTCTTCAAACTTCTTTGGTTGAACCTGCGAGAGGAAGCTTAGATAAAGATTATCATTAGCTGTACCTCGACTAGTTCTGACACCGACTCGGGGGGTCTCCCATGATTTGGTCCATAGGGTGATCCTTTAGGTGTCTGAGCTCAGGATCTCTGGTATCTGGAAGTTCTTCAGCCATTGGTGTGACTTCATCATCTTGGACAATCTCCTCATCTTGATCAGCTGCCTCTTCAATGGGGTTTGGAAAGGTGATCTCGATGAACTGTTCATTTCTATTTTTGGTGGGTTCATCCAAGTTGATTTCCTTAATTCTTGTACCTGCAGCTTCAACACGCACACTAGACGATTCGCTTTGCAGCAAGCTCGTTTCATCAAATACAACATGTATCGATTCTTCAACGATCAGGGTTTTTCTATTAAAAATCCTATATGCTTTACTATGGCTGCTATATCCTACAAAAATACCTTCAAAACTCTTCTCACTGAACTTGGTAGTATGATACTTGTCGTTGTTAAGCACGAAGCATTTACAGCCAAAAATTCTAAAATATGAAACTGTTGGTTTCCTGCCTTTTAGAAGTTCATAAGGTGTCTTATCATGGTTCTTGTTTATGAGGGCTCGGTTTTGCACGTGGCATGCAGTATTTACCGCTTCAGCCCAGAAGTACTCTGATAGTGAAGCATCACTTAGCATGGTCCTGCAGGCCTCTATGAGTGTTCTATTCCTTCTCTCGGCTACTCCATTTTGTTGTGGAGTACGGGGAGAGGAAAACTCATAAAAGATACCTAGGCTTTCACATAATTCTGTCATGGCTCCAGATTTGAACTTTGTTCCATTGTCACTTCTGATTTTGACTATGGAACAGTTGTATTCATTCTGGATTTGTCTGACAAAATTAGTAAAGATATCGAAGGTATCTGACTTGTGTTTCAGAAAGAACACTCACGCAAAACGCGAGTAGTCATCAACAATAACCAATGTATAATCCTTACCTCCTAAGCTTCTAACTTGCAGTGGACCGAACAAGTCCATATGTAGCAGATGTAAACACCTGTTAGAGTTTTTGCCTATAGTGCATTTGAAGGTAGCCTTTGTTTGCTTGCCTTTTACGCATGCATGACAAGGTCTCTCTTTGACATGCTTGACATTCGGGGCATCACGCACTAAGTTCTGGGAGAATAAATTATTAATAATTTTAAAATTAATATGTGCTAGTCTCTTGTGCCATTGGTCAACAAGAGACGCACTATCTTTAGCCAAAAGACACACTGGTGTGGAAGAATCAATACAAATAAAATTTAAGCAAAACACATTCCTTCTTCGAGTGCCTGATAGAATTGTTTCCATATTGTCAACAGATTTTATCAAGCACTTGTCAGCGTGGAATTCAACTATGTATCCTTTGTCGCATAGTTGGCTTATGTTGATGAGATTGTGTTCCAATCCTTCAGCATAGGCTACATCCGAAAAGGATACGCTATCGTTAGAAATCATACCGTAGCCTTTGGTAATTCCTCGGTCTGAACCTCCAAAGATGACCTTTGGTTCGTTCAACACCGATGAAAAATTCTTGAGTAGGCTCCTCGTCCCGGTCATATGCTGAGAGCATCCACTGTCCAAGTACCAGATTGGCATTTTGGTGGTCTTTGGACATACCTGCAATCATATTTACTTAGCCTTAGGAACCCAAACATATTTGGGTCCTTGGTCTCGGGTTAGATTGCTCCACCTACGAGTATTAGCCTCATGAGCGGTCATTCTCATGTTGCCAACTTGAGGAGTTGCAGCATTTCTAGGATTAAACCAACAATCTGTGGCAAAGTGACCAACTCTACCACAGCACCAACAGTCAAATCTGTTGTATCTTTGCCTTCCAAACTCCTGCTTGACCTTCTTGGGTGGAGGTCCAGCTGGGGTAGCATTGTTGGAGGAAGAAGCTTCATGATGATGGCAGCTACATGAAATCTTCTCCTTCATAGGCTTTTCCATAACAAGTTTTACTTTTGGTGGTTTCTGGAAGTTGTGACCATGAACATAGGGACCATAGCTCTAAAGAATCACTTCTTCATAAGGTGCCTTAAAGACACTTTCTCCAAAGTTACAAGGGCGAGTTTATCCTTGGTACCGAGACTTAGACTTCTCCGGGATCGGCCTAGAGAAGTGTCCATAGGTGGACTCATAGTCGAATTCGTTCGTAGGAAAGATAACTTTCTTGAACGATACTGGCTCCAAAGGAGCTTTCCCTTTTTCTTCGGCTAAGGCCTTCTTGTCATTCTTATTCATTCTCCTGGCCTTGTTTCTCCTAGAAGATTTACTAGGAGCGGCAACATGGCCTAGTCCAGCTCCTTTGGCCTTAGCTGAGAATTCAGCAATGAGTGGAAGAACTGTCTTAGGCATAGAGAAACTTTCAACAAGTTTCTTCTCAGCCTCGAGTTGTTTTTCCAACTCTTTGATGATTTCATCTTTAAGGTCGAGGTGCTTGAGAGCCTGATTGTATTCCTCAATAGCAAGATTGAAGTTCTCCTGAAGAGTGTTAGTCTTAGCGACTTCTTCTCTCAGGCTGCTCTCAGAAGCCTTTAGAGACTTAATCTCCTTGGCCTGAGTTTTCACAACTCGACGACACTTGTCGTAAGTTATGATTAACTCCTTGTACTGGGCTATAAGTTCAGACTCATCGTCAGAAGAGCTGTCCTCATGTTCATGGTTAGAACTTTCAGATTCAGAGAGAGGAGTATGATAATTTACCTCTCCAGTAAACTGGGGCTCTTGTTCATCATCTGATTGGGTCATGAGGCCAAAGTAGGCTTCCTCTTCTTCACCTGACTCAGATGAGTCGGAGTCACTGAGAGTTTTGCCCTTCTTGGCCACCAGGCTCTTCTCAGTTCTCTTCTTATGGTATGAGGATTTCTTTTCCTCTCTTCTGCCACCTTCCTTCTTTTTGTGGGGGCAGTCAGCTATGACGTGACCTGGCTTGTTATAACAGTAGCAAACGATGTCAGTAGAAATCTGTTTGTTCTGTTTATAATTATACCTGTCATGGCCACCCGAGCCATTCTTTCTTTGATCATTGTCATGTCGTGATCTTTGGTATGAGGCATCCTTGCCTCTCCATTGCTTCTTCTTGTTCAAGAATTTCTTGAACTGTCGTGAAAGTAGTGAGAACTCTCCATCAGATAGTTCTGATCCTGAGGTGTTTGGCTCGAAGCTTTCTTCTTCACTGACTTCTTGAGCTGGTGCTGGTTGGGTAGCTTTGCCCTTCCTTGAACTGTCAGCCTTTAATGCAGTAGGCTTCTCTTTCAACGAGAAGCGACTTTTCTCTTCTTCGGCTTTCCTGGAGTTTATTTGCAGTTCATTGGACATCAGCTTCCCAAACAGATTTTGTGGATCTGTCTCTACTAGTCTCCCAAACTCTCGAATGGCACAGACTTTGTTGTCCCATTCCTTGGTGAGAGATCTCAGAAATTTATCGTTCAGCTCTCCATTTGTGAAGACTCTGCCATACACTCTTAGGCCATTCACTATCTTGAAGAAATTTTCAATGGTGTCAGCAATGGTCTCCTTTGGTCCTTATCTGAAGGCTTCATATTTCTGGTTCAGAAGGGACCTTCTATCATCCCTCACTTCTTCAGTGCCTTCCATAAGAGTAACTAGAGATTGCCACATCTCTTTAGCCGATTGGCAGTGAATCAGGTTTTGCAACATTGAGTCATCGACTGCACTTGCTATAATGTTTTTAGCTTTTTTGTCCAAAGAGACAAGTGCTATCTCGTCTTTGTCCAGATCCATCAATTTCTTGGGAACCTTTTTGGTTGGATCTATGGTGGAGACGGTCATAGAAACATGGGGACCTTCTTCGACACTCATGAAGATCCGGGGGTCCACAGCTTCCATGAAGAATTTAATTCTTTCTTTCCACATGAGAAAATTGTTCTTTGTGCATAGGGGAAGCTTGGCGAAATCTTTGACTTTGTCCATTGCTAGATTGAGTAACAACTTTCAGAAACAGGAACTTGATCAAGGTGTTAACCTTTTAAAGATCAACCTCCCTCTGATACCAATTGAAAGTGGAAAGTTGTTGACCTAAATCACCCAGAGGGGGGTGAATAGGTGAATCGTGTGTTTGTTTGCGGAATAAAAATTTAGAGATCTAGCGCACACAATAAGGCAATACAAGAAGGACACAAAAGATTTATAGTGGTTCCCCGTCCTTGGGTACGTCCACTTTACCTCACCGTTCTAGCAAATCACTAGATCTGGCTACTCCACTATCTCGGATTGCAAACCAATCCTACGCCTCGGAACAACGTTCCTACAAACTCGATCCAAACGGATCTACACTCGGAAGATAAAACTTCCTACCACTCGGAGATAAATCTCCTATAAAAAAAATTGTTTGAATAAAAGTTACAAACAAAAATATCTCAGATCTGGATCTTGGTCTTCGTCTTCTTCGTTGATAACTTTAGGCTTGATCAGAAAAGGTAGAAGAAGGCTGGACTGTTTTCCAAGAACCTGAGTTCTGAAATCACCACGATCAACGAGAAATCCACAAGTCGTTGAAGCACGATCGGATCGGATGATTATTCTTGATCTTGGATCGATCTAGGTAGCAGCGCTTGAGAGAACGACGATCCAAAACTTTCTTCAAGAAAACGCTAATGGCGGCGGCGGCCGGATGATTGAGAGATTAGGTTTTCAGGAATACTTTCTTAACAAGGACGGACGAGATTTCTCTGTAATAACTTATGTAATTAGTCAAATCTGAAAGGATCTATATATAGTCGATCTCCAACAGTCATAATACATAATTAAGGATGACACATGGACCAATCAGAAAATACTATTTCGAAATCTCCGTCAAAACTGGACTTAGATAATTTTCAGGAAAAGGAGGTACTTAGTTCTCGAGAGGTCGAAATAGTTCTCGAGAACTATGTACTGACCTTTCGAAAACTATGGCAGGATCTCGATCACTGAACTTCCGGAAATGGCCTTGGACTTCTCGAGAACTTGGAATTATAGTTCTCGAGAACTATGTTGACTTTTCGAGAACTAAAACACTTACTCGAAAACTGATGTAGAACTTCTCGAGAACTTAACAGAATTTTTCGAGAGCTTAAAGAAAACTTCTCGAAAACTTGGTTAGCACTTCTCGAGAACTTAGTCAGAACTTTTCGAGAACTTTACTTAGAGTCAATTGCCAAAGAAAAATTCTAAACAGAAAACTTCTCGAGAACTTTGTTAACCAGTTCTCGAGAACTCTATCGACTTCTCGAGAAGTTCTAGTCTAGTTCTCGAGAACTTAGCTAGAGTCCAATCCTGAAGAGAAAGGCAGAACTTTTCGAGAGCTAAGGAGTACTTATCGAGAACTTCTATAGTAGTTCTCGAGAACTTTGTTAACTTCTCAAAAATTTCTACTTAGAGAAATTCTAGCTGTCCTGACTTCTCGAGAAGTAAAGTCTGAGCCTCTCGAGAACTATATACTACTTCTCGAGAACTTTGAAGGTACTTCTCGAGAGATGGACATAGAAAAATTTCTTTAAGAATTCCATGTAAGATCTCCTTCTGGTCTTGTCTCCATCTTGTGTTCCAAAGTTTGAATATGAAGCGTATCCTAATTGAGAGGCTACACATGAGTCAACACCTTGGATCACTCAGTGAGGGATTACACTGAGTGGTCTTGTGTTTCTGAGCCACTGTAGGCTGACATTAGTCTACACTTAGAACTGAAAATCTGCAAACACACAACTGGAATACACATGTCAAATACACCTTAATTCATCTTAGTGCAAAGGGTGACTTCATGCAAATCTGGGTTATTGTGGAGACAATACCCAACACATACCTGTCACCACGTCAGCTTGTTTGATGGCCTCTTGCAGGCCAAGGTTATAAACTCTAGGCTGGGCCGGAGCATGGTGGGATGCGGTCGACTCCGCCGCCTTTCCTTTTTACTCATAAGTTGCTCCTTGCCTCCTCTCGGACTTTGCACGTCCGCTCCAACATTCTCTTGCAAAATGTCCCACCTTTCCACAGTTATAACAGACTCCTAGAGCTCGACTAGGGTTTTCCCCCGTCGTACCAGGCAAAGGGGCTGAGCTCGAAGTCTTCTGCTTCTTGTTCCACCTGCGGAAACCTGACTTTGAATTTCGCACTTTAAACTCTGACTTCTTCTCCACTGGGTCCTTTTTCTCTTGCACTTTCCTTGCAACCCTTTCCAAAGACCGAGCCGCATTTACCAAGGCTAGGAAGCCTTGCGCCTTAGGCCCAGCAAGGAGTAGTTGTAGGTCGCTCCGTAGAGCCTCATAAAATCGGTTGGTATTCCTCTCTTCTTCAGTAAACATAGCACAAGCATAACGACCTAACCGAGTAAACTCGTGGAGATACTCATCCACGCTACTCGCTCCCTGAGTCAATCCAAGGTACTTATTCTCCATCTCAAGCTTCTGGGCAGAAGGTAGGTATCTGGCCAAGAACAACCTTGAGAATTCCTACATCTGTACTTCGGCAAGTTGCCTTCCCACTAAGAGATGAACCTCCAACTCGTCCCACCACATCCTTGCCTCACCGGCCAATAGGAAGGTCGCTATTGTGGTCTTCTGCCACTCTGCAGTTTCTGTGGCGGTCATGACCCTCTTCATCGTAGAGAGCCAATCCTCAGCTTGAGTTGGCGTTCCCAACCCATCGAATATCGGAGGGTTAAAACTCATCACGTGCTTGAGCTGTTTCTCCGTGGATCTTCTTGGTGCTACCGGATAAACTGCCCCATGCTCTACTACTCCCGGCACTGCCACTCTAATCGGTTCTTGCTCATTAACAGGTGGTGCGTGCTGCACTTGCTGGGCATTTATCATGGCAAAAACTGCTTAAACCACAAATCTGATGGTTTCTGCTGAAGGAGGTGTTGTAGGCACGTCTCTTGGTGCACTACTTTCTGCTGATTGCGGACGCTCCGATTTCCCCGCACTGCTTCTAAACACCTATAATAGCATAAACCCTTGATTAGGCGACACACAAATTGCTAAAAGCAATCATTGGAACACTTAGGTTCCCAAAACAAGTGTATTTTTTCATTCCTAAGTGGACATTCATGGGTTTTTATGTTATAACGATGACGCACATAAATGTGCTCACCACCCCTTAAAAGAATTTGCCCACGAATTTGACTATAGACGACCGGCACCCTACCTCTGATACCAAATTGTAACACCCTCATCCGTTGTATGGTATATAACAGAAGGTCCAGCTGGAACCCGATGCCATATACTACGGACAGTCGGAGGGGTTACAGAATAATACCAAATACTCAATTATTCGTCCTAACACAGAGCATTCTAGAGGAAACTTTTAAACGGTTAATAGAACCCAAAATTTGCACAAACATGGCATGAATGTCCACTAACCAAAATAGGAATGAAATAAAATGAATACATAAAAGAGTACATAGCCTTATGGCCTTACAAAGTTTCTCTTAACAATGTAATGTCTTACAAACATCGGCTCGTAGGCCGGCCATACATGACAGAAAATAAAAATAGCAGTTCACTTCAGCCTTCGAGGGCCTGCACAGCAGCTTAGGCTTCAACCTGCTACTTGGTGCTTGGTTCCGCAGCACCTGCAAGCAATCATTCCACTGCATGGTTGCAAACAGAGCAACGGTCAGCTAAAGCTGACCAAAATATAACGACATCGCCCCCTTATTCGGGCGGCGGTGCTCCTTCCCTGCATAACGTTAGCCCAACTACATAATAAAGTGCATATAAATACTTTCGCCACAGGTGTAGGCTCGCTCGGCCAAACACCCAGTGCACTCAGGGCACATTCACGGTGAATCCGGTCAATTCTGTGGCTTCACCACCATCCTTAGGATGGTAAGCTATGTGAGCATTTTTGAGTACTTCCGACCGTAGTCCAAGACTCCCGACTATGCTAACGGCCAGTTCAACTTTAGCGCCTCTAGCACTGAACCGCATAGCCCAGGTACGTATCCACCCGCCCGTTGCTCACGCCGCCTAGTCACTTTAAGACGTACATACGGGCCAAGCTTCACCCAGATTCCTAAATCATTACCAAACAACAAATAACTCAGTTATGTTCAAGGCTGACTCCCCGGCCGCCAAGTTAGCAGAATTACGTTTCCGCCCAGTTTTTCGGGTGCGCCTTGGAGTTAATCTCCAAGGATCCCTGTCGCAACCTACCGCGTAGAAACCCGAAAACAACGCATGGAGTCTTATCCGGCTATTCATGCAATGCAAAATCACCAATCCAGACAAACACGTCTGGGTAGGCTTCACACACAATGCATATGACCGTACTTCGATTCCGGACTCTAATAAGGGGGACTTAACATATCTACCCCAAGGAACACCGCACACTCACCGCACACTCGCGAGAGCGGGTTTTCCCATGCAAAGGAAGAAAAGCTTCAATTGCTCAAGTTGAAAATCGTTACCCTTGAAGTCCGCTTCGACGCCATGAAAAACTAGTCGGGTAGAAAGCTTCGCAAAGGAATTCTCTCCACGGAACCGGTCTCGGTTCTCAGATTGGTGCTCCGATGCTCTGCCGGCGGCCGGATTCCTCCCTTCCAACTTCCTTGATCTCTTCTCTCTCTAACTTCTTAGAAAGAGGGAGTTAAGGATGGAATGAGGAAATAAAACCTCTAATCTCGGACTAAACACAAGCAGGAACTCATCTGGGCCGTTGTATCTTATTTAGAGAAAACGAACGGCTCAGATTAGCCTGAAATCTTTAATTCTGGGCCGAACAAGGCTTTGCACACGGTCATGTTCCAGGCCGTGTGCCTCGATCCAGCCACTCAAATCGAGTACAGAAAAGGACACGGGTTGGGACACGCAAGTGTCCCAACCTGACATGCCCGTGTCGGGTCCTTGACACGCCAGTGACCAGGGACCGTGTCACCAATAACCGTCACGCCAACCATCACGTCGTTTGGTGGACACGGGTGACGACATGCCCGTATCGGATTTGACACGCCCGTGTAAACCAGTACACAGCCGTGT
The DNA here is from genome assembly GCA_039513925.1 of Platanthera zijinensis. Classification (NCBI taxonomy): domain Eukaryota; kingdom Viridiplantae; phylum Streptophyta; class Magnoliopsida; order Asparagales; family Orchidaceae; genus Platanthera; species Platanthera zijinensis. The sequence continues at coordinate 131,285,829 of CM077079.1, read as the reverse complement.
TCCACAGTCAACAAAAAACCCAAAATATTCCAGAGAAGTACACGGCCATGTGACACGCCCATGTCCCATGCCGTGTGCACTGACACGCCCTGGGACACGCCCGTGTCCCAGGCCGTGTCCTTCACTGGACAATCTAAGCATGATACGGTCGTGTGACACGCCTGTGTCATAGGCCGTGTTCACCCTACCAAGATCCAAACATGGTACAAACACCGCCCATTTCAACACTAAATTTCGGGGTGTTACACTTAGCCTGATTTCGGAGACGAAATCTTTTATTTTGTTTATAGGATTTGTAACGTCCGATTTGTGTTAGACCCCTCACACACATTTTTGAGTCAAGAGAGTTGACTCGGGCTCGGAGTGCACTTGTAGGAAGGTGGGGGAAGAGGACACATGCCAAGAGTAGGCTCTGAGATCAGGCCAGAGGAGTTTTTCCGTCGATTCAAGTCAGATTCATAGAAATTCATCGAATATATCCTACTAATTCGTTGAGTCATACTCAATAGATTCGTCGAGAATGACTTGGATGATTTGGTGGAACAAGTGTAATTCGTCGGATATCATCGTGAATATCCGACGAATTCATCAAGTGATACTCGATGAATACGTCTAATAGGGCTTAGTATTTTTCAAGCTGGTTCGGTCGTATTAGAGAAACTCGTTGAAAGAAAGGAAATTCGTCGAATCTCGTCAGAGATACTCAGCGAATTCGTCGAGTTGGACTCGACGAATTCGTTAGATTTGCCTTAAAGTGTTGAGCTGATTCGTCGAGACTACGTAGAGGCTTTCTACGATTTGTCGAGTTTACATTACGAATTTTACTTAGAGAATTTTGGCCAGACTGTGGTTACGGGTTGAACCGGTTTCGGGTCCTGTGCTGAATGACGCCCTTATGACTGGTCTTTTCAAGGGGACTTATTTAATGTAATGATGGGCAGTCCAATGACAGCATGACATGTGGCGGAGTAACCTTAACCTTAATATTTCCTTATAAAAATGAATGCTCAAAAACCCTAGCCGAGCTCCTTCTTACCGAATCGATCCTTTCGGTGCCAAGCCCGACGAGAACGAAGAGGATGCCGGAGTTAGACTTCCTGGAGGAACTCCGAACTCTCTCTATGTGAAGAACGATACCAACGAGGAAACCAAACATGCCTCCAAGAAGAAGAACGGGATCTATGGCCGAAAATGAGGTGAGTTTCATACCCTCTCCTTTGGTGCTAGATATTTAGATCTAAAATGTAGGAGCTGAAAGTCCACCTAGTGTCAACTACCTTCACCTATGGGGGGGAATAGGTGTCTTTGCAGCGTGTTAGCGGAATTGAAATTATACCTGCACAAGAAAATAAAACAACAAAGCACAGAGAGGACACAGGCAATTTATAGTGGTTCCCTGATTTGGGTACGTCCACTTTCCCCCTTCGACCTATCTCCCAACCAGGGACGACTCGGTCACTTCAACAACAGGATTGAAATCCAATCCTTGCACTAACGGAAGGAACCCTTCCACACGTAGGAGTCAACACTCCCACAACCCGGGTTGCACCCAACCCTTACAACTAGAGACCAATCGGTCTGTTACAAAGAAATTGAAAATAGCTTGTAAGAAATACAAACGACGTTTGGAGACTAAGGTGTCCCTCTTCGTTCGACAACGTGTCCTTGAAGTCAACGAAGAGTCCACAACCCTAGATCTCACTTGGATTGAATCTTCCTGAGACCGGCGGCGTCTTGGAGCGGCGGCAAGGTTCTCGGAATAAGCTGCGGCGACGGAGAGCTGCTGCAGTGCTATCTTGATTCAACCTTCGTAGCAAAGGAAGCAAGGTCTTCCAACGGTCACACTAGGATCGGTCGTCTCGATCGATTCGGAAGGGGAAGGATTTTCCCGATCAACGAATCAAGAGACAAGGGATCTCTGGTTAGACGCGTGAGACGCTATGCTAGCCTAAGCTTCTATCACCGAGGATCTGGAGGAGATCGAGATCGGTTTCGATGATCGACGGCGGCGGCGGAGGCGGAGACGATCCGCGATTTTAGGGTTTGTCGGCCGCTGTTTTTGTATCGCCTATCTTCTCTGCTTTACTGTTCATTCATACAAGTGTATTTATACCGTAGATCAAGAGATAACCGTTATGGGCCCCACCCAAGCAAAGACCTAGGACCGGTTCAAAATGCCGCAGGAAGTATCAGGGACCGGTCCAGGAATTTGGAAAAATTGCCAAGTCAAAATCGGCGAGAATCGTAGGTGATTCTCGACGGATCGGCGAGAATCACCTACGATTCTCGCCGAATTCTACTTAGGAAATTCTGGCAACACCGGTTGTAGAGGCCGGGGAGAATCGGTGGGAATCACTTTTGATTCTCACCGAATCGTCGAGAATGCAAGGTCATTCTCGACGAATCGGCGAGAATCATAATGATTCTCGACGATTCTGCCTTGGATAATTTTCCTGTCTGTATCAAGACAGCCGGCCCAACCCGGCGAGAATCAACTAGTGATTCTCGACGACTCGTAGAGAATCACTAGTGATTCTAGTGATTCTCGACGAGTCGGCGAGAATCACCTAGTGATTCTCGACGAATTACACTTAGACGATTTTCGTCTTTCGTCCCGCGAGCTGGTCTTTGGCCCATCCTTGCTCCTTGTCTGCTCTTGCTTTATTATAACCCTATACTTGAAATTAAGTACACCCCAATAGAGAGAGTACACATAGGCCAACACACTGATCTGCTCAACAAGGGATTACGTTGCACAGACCCGTGTATATTGACCCACTGCACCCTGACATTGGTGTGTACTTAGCATGGAATAACTGCAAGCATAACTAAAAAAATAGTTCATCAAATACATTGTGAATTCATCTTAGCTTGACAGGTGGCTTCCTCAAATCCAGGTAATTGTGGATACAATACCCAACAATCTCCCCCTATTTGACGAAGCCAAAATCCTACTAGCTAAGATGAATACCACCATCCAGAGAATGATTAAAACTTTAAGAAAACAAGAACAAACATAACAATACTTGAGTCAAAACATGACATCACATATATATATATAAAACCACAATACTTGTTCGTAAGATAATATGAAAACATAGATGTGCAATGAGGGGCGAAAAGGTCCTAAGCCTATTTTTCTTTAGCAAGATCATCCTTAAGCTTCTGAGCCAGGAATTTCTTGCTCTGTCTTTCGAAATATTCCTTAGGCTTAGGATGATATCTGGGAGGAGGGGCTTTATCTGCCACTGTGTTATTTCTGAAGAATATGTTGTGTTTGGCTTCAAATTCTTTGTGCCGCTCCCATTCGTATTGGCTATATACCTCACTTCGATTTATGTGCCCCTTCTGCTGTAACAAAAATGTGTCCAAGATGATACTCTTTGATACAGGACTCCATTTTTCATTTCTCACATCCTCCTCCGTCAATCTGATCCTCTTTTCAGCTGGTGTTTCCTTTGAAGTTCCTTCTTTGATTTGCCTTTTGCCTTTGGCTTTGGCTAAGGCATCTTGATCAAACCAGGTTCTTCGTTCAGCCCTTTCAGCAGCTTTCTTCGACTCAGCTTCGCTTAACGGAACAACTTCTGCACTTGCTCCTTCGTCATCCACAGTATTGTTCTCAGTAGTCTCGTGAACAGGATTAACCTCAGGAATATTGGTTGTATTGTTGCCTAATGCCTGGTTGAGCAACCACTGGCAACTGTCATATACAAATACATTAGACTGATCGAAGTTTTCAATGATGATGTGCTGAAGCCCTTCCATTTTGGCAGTATATTCTTTCTCCCCCTTTTTGGCTTCGATTGCAATGGAGTTTGCATAGGAGTGCAGGGACTCATCTATGTGCTTCAGAGATTTAGAGAACTCAGCCAGCAGGTCTTGTTGATTTTTATTGAGGAGCACCATGTTGGCATCAAATTTCTGTATGTTATTTGCCACAACATGTGCATTATGATTGACCACGCCCAGGTCGTCAGTATTCTTCTTCAGTCCTTTCATGAGAAGAGATACAGTTGTGCCTGCCTCTGTATACTTTTTATCAAATTTCTTCTCCATCACATCTAGTTTATGGTTGATCTGAACTATGTTCTTGAGCATGAGATCCTCAGATTCCTTCAGTCTCTTTAGCACCGTTTTGTGGGATTTCTTAAACGTACTCTTGAGCTCATCCAGTATCCCTTGGACAACATTAACAGTGAGATTTGCCAGGTTTGCTTGGAGGGAAGGAGCTGCAGGCAGATCCTGGTCGGGCTCCCCAGCAGAAGTACTGGGAGAGCTGGACACTAGAATAGAGTCTACAGGGGGGACAGCGGGTTGCTGAGAGGGCTCCCCCTATATTCCTGGATCCGACCTCTCAGGAGCTTGTTCCTCTGATGAACCAGCAGCATCCTCCTGAGGGTCCACCACTTTCTCCTGCTCAATTACTTCTTCCTCCACCTCAGTCTCCATGTGCTCAGCCTGATCTGCAGAATTATGCATGTCTTCTTCCACTGCATCCACCTCCTCTTCATCAGCCACCTCATCGCCCAGGTAATTTATATCTTCCTCACCGTCCTCTTCCTCTTCCACATCTGCCACTTCCTCCTCACGGTCTTCTTGTACGGCCTCCACAGCATCTTTTGCTATCTGAGAAATATCAGATATGGTGTTTGCAGAAGAGAGTACAGGCTCCCCCTCAGTTCCTGTAATCAGTGCATCAGGAACTTCACTGGGGGCAGCCATAGAATGTGCAGGAGCACTGGTGTCCTCGGCCGGTGATGCATCCTCGTGGTCGATTTCCCTGGCGACTTGCCCTATTCGACGCTCCCACCGGTCGAATATGCTTGCGTCCATCCTTTTCAAATAGTGCAGAGGCACTCCTTTGCTCATGTCGAAAGTATCGCCGTCCAGCTGATTCAGATAGAGGCTGATGATTCTGCCAAAGCTGGGGCTTCGGAGTGTGTCTTTAATTTTTTCAAAGAGCATGGCTCCCCAATTGAACCGCTTCCGGCAGACGATAGCCACCAGAATCTTGAACATTTCTCCTGAGATATGGTCGTGGGATCCTGGTTTGTAGATTAGAGCCTTCCCAACGATGTCGGACAGCAATTTCCCCTCCTCGTTCATATCTTTCCTTTTGATTGACTTGATCCCCGGGCCAGTCCACAGAAGGAAAGTGTCCTTGCTCTATCCTCGTCCTCCAGGTAGTCTTCTTCCCCACAACTGGATAGCCGCAAGCATTGGGTCAGTTTCCTGGTGGATAGCTTGATCTTCTTCCCAGCAACCTTGCTTTTGATGGAGGTGTCTTCATGACGGAGCTTGGCAATGGCAAAGAACTCCAGTACCTCCTTATCCAAAATCTTGCATGGGTGCTCCAGCACGAATGTCAGTCCCGCTTCCTCGAGCATGATGATTATGTTGCGGAACTCGTCTGAGGCCTGGGAGAATCCGGTTCTTACTAGCTCGCAACCAGTGACCAAGCCTGCAGTAGTCCGTGGGGCCATAGCAAACTAGGAAGAAAGGGAATACCAATTTCCAAGTCTAAGGATCTTCGAAACTAGGAGGTTAAGAGTAAAATCTACACTAAGCTCAAGGCACGGTTAGGGACGATAGAGGGATTATCTTGAGAGGAGATGCAGTGAATGTTCCGGCACCACGTTGCTTAATCAGAGTTGCGGCGAGCCGATCCGAGGCTAAGCGTAGGCGTGTCTCCGGCTGCAAGAGGGAGTCTTCCGGAGGGTTGTTAGGTCACTATGAAGTCGAAGTCGAAATTGAAGACGAAGAATCGGGAAGAGGCTTGGAATCGGGAAGTGATTTGGGATCGTGAAGTTGATGGGCTTCGGCGAGTATCGGGAAGTGCTGGGACAAAGTTTCGGGAGGTGCTTTGATACCAGTAGCGGGAAGTGGCTTGGACAGGATGTTGGCGACAATCGGAGGTTGAAGATGGGATTTCCAGAGTTCAAGGGTCGACGGGAAGTCGAAGGGTCGGCGGGATTGACTGGGTTGGCGGGATTTACTGGGTCGGCGGGATTCATGTTATAACCGGGTTTTTATATATATGGGAAGAGCTTCGGTTCGATGAGGATTGCCGGAATTTCAATTTAATGTATTTGTCAGGGGTTGTAAAGGATTCGAAAAGATCATTTCTTAAGCCACGTGTGGTTTAACATACCACACAGCTTAGGAGGCACATCAACTCTGAGATTCCTAACTCACTAACTTTGGCTAGCAGGTTTCATAAGTTATGTCGAGATCGATAAATGCAATATTCTTGATGTTACTTGTCATTCTCAGTGACTCCTAATGACGTGTCGGCTTTAATTTTCAGCTTATAATGTATGCCTATTGATGTGCCTTCTCGAATTACTGACACATCTTTAATAATGTATCTAAGGGTGATTTTTACAGTTTTGATCTGTCCTAAGGAGAACACACATAGATGTGTAAATATATATATATATGTAGATGTCGACATAATATGACTCAATTATTTAGGCTGATCAATGATACCTGGGATTGTAAGATTCATCATTTAGTCCCTCTGATTAGAGCATACCAGATGTTCAATTTGAGTATCCCATTGAAGATAGTACTTCTTGCGTTCCAGATACTTGTTCCAGACCAATCTTGGAACATCTTCTGTCTAGCTCCCATCATGACACGGAAGTCTAGACTACCCTACACCAAAGAATATTACCTTACCTTAGGAGCCCAATATGTATTGGGTCCTAGGTTCCTGTCAGCATAATAATTGGACTGCCTTCCCTCAGGAATCCTGGTGGGAAGACTAACATTGCCTCGAGGATGTGGAAGTCCCCTTGCCATTGATATAGAATAGTTGTGCCAACAATCTATGGCAAAATGACCCACTTTGCCACAACACCAACACTCATGAATGTTGTATCGCCGTTTGTGACCTAAACGGATGACAGAGGTAGTCATAGTTCTAGGTCTAAACGGAATAGAGCCAGATATGCTCACAGAATTGTCTCTTCCACCGTGACTATTGGAAGGGTGGAACGAATGCATATGGCAGGCGTCATGAGGCCTGGGGGGTGGTGCCTTCTTTTCAGTCAGCCCCCTTCCAAGGACCTCATGAGTCCTAACAACATGATTTCTATCCCCCCTTTCCAGAGTCCTAGGGAGGTGAGAGGCACATTGTGAGCTGATACTGGCAGATTCATGATGAGTAGGGGCTGTGGCCGAGAATACAAAGGGCTTGGTGGAAGCCGGAGGTATTCTCTTCTGGGTGGCCATGACAGCCCTTGCATTTTGGGTGCCTCCATATGAGGGCAGATCACCCTTGCAGTGACCACGGTTGTTCCTGTGATCATACCTGTAGGTATGATGAGTACCCTTCCTTCCTGGTGTGGGGGGTCTGAATACCGTTTCCCCATTTCTCCATGAATTGATAATTCGGGAGATCCATCCATTTCCTTCCTTTCTCTTGATAGCATCAACCTTGGAAAAGTTGGATACTATCCTCTTCTCATTCTCTAGACTACTCTCTAGATCTGAGATTTTGGAGTCCTTAACCTTGTTGGATGCCAATTGGAGAACCAACAAGATCTTCAGCCGAGCAATCTCCTTAGCTTGCTCCTCAACAAGTAGGTTGCTTTGCTGAAGGGCTCTCTTCAAGGAATCAGGATTTTCTGAAGGGCGGTCATCCAAACTATTCCTGTCTTCTGGAACTTGAGGAAGAGAGGGGCAAGATGACGAAGTTACCTGGTCCTGACTTAGCTGATCAGGGATAATGGTAGAACTGACTGGGGCAGCTGAGTCATCTTCAACTGAGCAGTCTTCCTCAACTTCCTCCTCAGTCTCTGATAAAGACACAGGTGCCCTGATACTGTGAAATTGGTCATCACTTTCTTCTTCAGAAATGTTGACCCCCATATATGCCTCATCCTCTTGCTGGCTACTTGTCCCTGTTCTGTCTGATCCCTCCATGAGGTCTGATACAGTTTGCCACAAGGACTTGGCTGTCCTACACTTTTCAAGTTTTGACCGGGAAGGTCCAGTCCAGACATCCATGATGATTTTACGAATCATTTTATCCAAGTTGAATAGAGAGAATTCAATCTCAGACATTTCCGTAGTCTCCTTGGGGATCTGCATATCCTTTCCAGAGCAGGAGGCCTTCATGGGAATGAATGGACCCTCTTCCAAGATGATTGATGCGCGAGGGTCGATGGACTCCAAATAAAAGGATACCCGCATCTTCCAGATGGGATAATAGTCCTTTGTGCACACGGGAAGTCTTAGCGGAGAGATCCCATAATCCAGCTCCATGCTTTTGACACTGGTGGCAGGATTCTACTCAAGGTGTGAACCTTTTTGTTGAGCAACCTCCCTCTGATACCACTTGAAAGTCCACCTAGTGTCAACTACCTTCACCTATGGGGGGGAATAGGTGTCTTTGCAGCGTGTTAGCGGAATTGAAATTATACCTGCACAAGAAAATAAAACAACAAAGCACAGAGAGGACACAGGCAATTTATAGTGGTTCCCCGATTTGGGTACGTCCACTTTCCCCCTTCGACCTATCTCCCAACCAGGGATGACTCGGTCACTTCAACAACAGGATTGAAATCCAATCCTTGCACTAACGGAAGGAACCCTTCCACACGTAGGAGTCAACACTCCCACAACCCGGGTTGCACCCAACCCTTACAACTAGAGACCAATCGGTCCGTTACAAAGAAATTGAAAATAGCTTGTAAGAAATACAAACGACGTTTGGAGACTAAGGTGTCCCTCTTCGTTCGACAATGTGTCCTTGAAGTCAACGAAGAGTCCACAACCCTAGATCTCACTTGGATTGAATCTTCCCGAGACCGGCGGCGTCTTGGAGTGGCGGCAAGGTTCTCGGAATAAGCTGCGGCGACGGAGAGCTGCTGCAGTGCTATCTTGATTCAACCTTCGTAGCAAAGGAAGCAAGGTCTTCCAACGGTCACACTAGGATCGGTCATCTCGATCGATTCGGAAGGGGAAGGATTTTCCCGATCAACGAATCAAGAGACAAGGGATCTCTGGTTAGACGCGTGAGACGCTATGCTAGCCTAAGCTTCTATCACCGAGGATCTGGAAGGAGATCGAGATCGGCTTTGATGATCGACGGCGGCGGCGGAGGCGGAGACGATCCGCGATTTTAGGGTTTGTCGGCCGCTGTTTTTGTATCGCCTATCTTCTCTGCTTTACTGTTCATTCATACAAGTGTATTTATACCGTAGATCAAGAGATAACCGTTGTGGGCACCACCCAAGCAAAGACCTAGGACCGGTTCAAAATGCCGCAGGAAGTATCAGGGACCGGCCCAGGAATTTGGAAAAATTGCCAAGTCAAAATCGGCGAGAATCGTAGGTGATTCTCGACGGATCGGCGAGAATCACCTACGATTCTCGCCGAATTCTACTTAGGAAATTCTGGCAACACCGATTGTAGAGGCCGGGGAGAATCGGTGGGAATCACTTTTGATTCTCACCGAATCGTCGAGAATGCAAGGTCATTCTCGACGAATCGGCGAGAATCATAATGATTCTCGACGATTTTGCCTTGGATAATTTTCCTGTCTATATCAAGACAGCCGGCCCAACCCGACGAGAATCAACTAGTGATTCTCGATGACTCGTAGAGTGATCGACAAGTCGGCGAGAATCACCTAGTGATTCTCGACGAATTACACTTAGACGATTTTCGTCTTTCGTCCCGCGAGCTGGTCTTTGGCCCATCCTTGCTCCTTGTCTGCTCTTGCTTTATTATAACCCTGTACTTGAAATTAAGTACACCCCAATAGAGAGAGTACACGTAGGCCAACACACTGATCTGCTCAACGAGGGATTACGTTGCACAGACCCGTGTATATTGACCCACTGCACCCTGACATTGGTGTGTACTTAGCATGGAATAACTGCAAGCATAACTAAAAAAATAGTTCATCAAATACATTGTGAATTCATCTTAGCTTGACAGGTGGCTTCCTCAAATCCAGGTAATTGTGGATACAATACCCAACAGGAGCGACATCGGCTCAAGAGAGCAAGATTTTTGAGTTTAATGGAGATTTCCTAGGAAGAAACCATGCTAGAACTTCGTTCTAGGGCGTCGATCGTCGTATGATAATCTTCAATCATCTCCTCTCTTCAATACGGGGAGGGTGGACTTGATCTCATGAAGAATCGTGGTCAAATGAGGGAGAAAAGGGTAGAGAGATGTTGGTTGTGTTTTATACGATGGTTGGAGTAAGAAGATGAACCGATGTCGTTCATCCTTTACGATTTGTGCAAAATGCTGTACATAAATCTATTTTTTCTGCGCAGCAGGCTTCAAGGCCGTATTTGGGTATGATTCGTTTTTATGTAGGTCTTGGGATCAACACAAAAGTGGTAGCCCTCGGAAAGACCTTTCCAATGGATGGTTACTCGTTTTGGGGAGAGCTTTGTAGCTCCGGTAATGTTCAGTCAAAGTTACTATACTATAATAACATGTGTGCAACTACGTTTTGTCTAAGTGTACACGGCTGGACTGTTTCCGATTTCGGGTGCGATGGATTTGGATTTAGACCTCAACACAGAAGTTGTAGTCCCCTGAAGATACCTTTCAGATATGGGGTTGCACGTGATTGATGGTGGATTGTAACTTCTTGAAAATCCATTTTTAGTAAATTATGGCGTGTAGTCGTGATGTCCTAATAATTGATGATTGCCTTGTTTATGAATGATTACCGGGAGTTTGGATGGCAAATAACTGTTGACATTGTAATCGCATCTTGCATGATTAATAAATTTGGGAGTAGTATATATGTAGCGATGAATTGCAGGTTTATGAAATGAGCTCTCGTTGAGATGATTGAAACAGTAAAACTAATGTGCACATGTTTAATTCTAAGGAAATGATTGGATGAGGTATACCCCATGGCCATGAGATGAGTTGAACCTTGATCTCAATATTGAAGGGATGATTGATGTAGTCCACTGCTTAGAGTTGCATCTCCCTACGGATAGCAGTGTGGGACAAGTGTAGTATATAAGGTGGTTCACTATCTGTGTAGAATGTGAACCCTTGGGTGCTTGGGAGCACAGGAATGTGAAGCGGTTGTAGGTGCGTGTGTGTTGACCGCACAGTGTTGGATTTGGTAAGAAGGGACTTGGTTGGAGCCCTTGGTTGTATGATGACATGTAAACGTGAATTGCATGGGTTGGGTGTGTGTTGACACACAGTATATGATCCTGTGAAGAGGACTTGGTGGCAGTTCTACGGGCTCGCTAGTTGTCACACTGATGGGAGCTGGCAGTTAAACCTTGGGCGGTTGGGCTAGGTCCTTTGGTGCTAACTCCCGAAGGCCTCTTCCGCACCAATGGACGGTTGGGCTGTATTCTTCGATGATATGATTTCGAAGACCCTTTCCGTGCCAGTTATAGGCCAGTTGGGCTGTGATCTTGGTGCACATCTACCCGAGACCCCTTCCGAGTCATAGTATGCAGGGGGCTCTGCTGTTGTGTTCTTAGCATTGAGGCGTACGAAGGCCTAGGCTTGGCAGTGTGGATGCCCACCTAGTAGTGGAGATGCCTGCTCTACTGTCACTGTATGGCCACGACAGATGACGCCTGAGAGGTTAGCTACCTGCTCGAAAAGTGGGAACTATAAGTATACATCGGCATAGCAGTGTGCGTGTGTGTGAGCATGGGTGAGTCATAATATTGCATTCATATCATAATATTGCATTGCACCGCATAAGATCCTTATCATATAAATTTGTATGAGCACTTTTATATGATGAGTCACTTGATGTACCCAACCCTTCAATTATAAATTTGTATGTGCATTTTTATAAGTTAAGTTAATTTCTGTCCTTATGATTAATGTGTTGTAAGCGTAGACTGCCAATTATTTATTGATAATTACTGTTCATAATTGCTTAGTTTAAATGCGCTAATACTTACATATATGAAATGTTATACAATAATACTCTTGTCACTTGAATGTTGATATATAATACTGCTATATTGAGATCCTCCTCCTCTTTCTCCACTCGGTGCCTAAAAGTCGTTGGGGTGAGCGGATGTTATAACCACTTAGTCTTTATGACTAATGGTTGCTACATCTACCATTTTAGTAGGATACCCCGCCGATGGAGCAGCAGCAGTGCCAGGTGCAGGAGGACAGCCAGGCCAAGGAGACAAGGATTGATACGACGTTATCCTCAATTCCTTTTGTGTCCGATGTGAGTGTGAGTGTTATGATGTAGCCTTCGGGCAGTGTTTTGTGTACTCTGATATTAAGGAATCTGTTGTAGCTTCTTATTATTGATGTACTCTGATTAGACATTTACTTATGTGATCTTATGATTCTTATGTTTTTCTTTTGGTTGGGTTGGCCTTGTGATATCAGATTGGTCGGCAGGATAGGAGGCTTGTGGTACAGATTAGTCCGTGTGCTAATGCTACCACAAGGCGACTGTTCTGGGGATAAGACTTCCGTCGGCCGTGTTTTGTGTTCCGGGAGGGGGGTCTTATAATGCGTTGTTGGAACCGATGTTTCACATTCCTTGTGTTTGAGAATATCTACTCTCATGTTGTATTTGTTCACGTCTTGTGTTGATAGAGTGTGCAGGTTGATAGGTGCAAGGAAATAAAATCTCTTCTGGAGATATCGCCGGGCGTTAGAAGTTACCGCAGGGCGGTAGCTGGAATTAAATAGACATGACGCTCGGGAAGCTATTGGAAAGTGCTAGTACTACTGCCCGCGCTAGCCCAATGGATTAATTCTACATGGCGCTCGGGAAGCTATCGGAAAGCGCTAGTACTACCGCCCGCGTTAGCCCAATGAATTAAGTCGACATGGCGCTCGGGAAGCTATCGGACAGCGCTAGCTATTACCGCACCGCGCTAGATCACTCAACATCATGTTGAGAGCGTTGAGATGAAAAGCGTTGAGTGCGTCGAGACAGTGGCATTGAGTGAATGCTACCGCAGGCGCTACCACTTACCGCGCCGCGCTATCCACTCGACGAGCGTCGAGCCGGGTTCGTCGAGCTGCTGACCTACCTCCAGGTGATAGCAGCTACTGCGTCGCGCTAGCCACTCGACGAATATTATTCGATGAACATCAGGCAAGATTTCTCGAGAAATAACCTACCGCCAGGCGATAGCAGTTACCGTGCTGCGTTAGCCGAATCGTCGTGTCCTATATTACCGTGTGGCGGTAGCTGTAACCGCGCGACGCTAGCTATGATGAAATGACAAATATTCGTTTTAATTATTATTCCAGATTTGGATGACAGCTGGCACAACAAGCGCACGAAACTACCGTCAGGCGCTAGTCCTACCGCCGGTGGTAGCCTATTTTCATGAAGATGTATAAAAGGTCGCCTTGGTTTATGTGCCCTGACTGAATAAGGAAATCCAGACGAAAGTTAGACAGAAGTTTCTGCACTCGAGGTTTCGGCCACCTCCTTGCGTCTGTTCCGATCATCTTCGTCTAAAAGGAAGAAAGTCGTCTCCCTCCCGTTCGCGCACGAAGAACTCCGGCGAGCCAAAAACGACAATGACTACGGAGAGTCGATTGGTTGCAAACACAAAGATATCTGGCGAGCCAAGGACTGCAACGACTACGAGGAGTTGTTCAGTTGCAAGCACATAAAGAAAAGGAGGGATTTTGTTTCCTGGAAGTTACCGCCGACCTATAACTAGTTACCGCCCCGCGGTAACTTCCCTCATAGCTCTCTCTATTTAAAACAGCCCGAACTTGAGTTTCTTGCGACGGTTCTTCACAAAATTTGAAAGAGAATTTCGCCCTAGCCGTCTAAAGGGAAGAAAGGGATCATCCCAACTGATAGAGGAGGAGAGTTCTTCAGATGAGATCAAAAGGAATTCATGTGCACGAATTGAAGGCAACCAACATGATGATTTAGAATCCTTCGTCCCAAGTTTCACGTGAAGGATCCTCGCTACAAAAACTCTCATCAAGCGCACGCCTTTGCGAATCTAAAGAACATCAAAGAGGAAAACTCTCAATCCACAAAGATCGAACCTTTGCAAGCGAATCGTCATCAACATAAAGGGTTCTAGTTAGAGGAGAGTTTTCTCTTATTTCTTGTATTTTACTTTAAGCTCTTTTTGTCTAGTTGTTTGTGTGAGGGAACTCGACCGGAGGGTCGTCGAAATCCGGGAAGAGTTTCGTGAGAAATCGATCGGGGAAGATCGTCGGAATCTGGGTTAGAATTCCGTGGAAAATCGTCCTGGGGATATGGACGTCTAGATTGGTGGATCTAGCGGGGCTCTAAGACCCTTCCTTGTGTGGAGTTAAAGAGCCGGCTCGAAGACCTTTCTTGGAGGGAAAGGAAGAGAGCCAACCGGTCCGGGTAGTGTAACGCCCCGTTTTTTTCAGCGATTATTTTTATTCTCGTTTGGCATTACGATGACGTGTTTCCGTGGCTTGTGCCATTTGTGGAGTGTGGTTTAGCTCCTTAGAACTGAGTGCCCTATTCTGTAGCCTGTTGGCAAGATCTCCCTAGCAAGCCGAGTCGTTTTGGGTGACCCGGTGTGGCCTCTCGGGGGGATGTTGGTGTTTGGCTTTATTTGGGTATAACTCGAGTTCTGTTCGTCGAAAATTAATTTCGACTTCGCCGTTGTGTTCGTAGCGTGGGTATTTAGCTACGGTGCGAATTTCGTCGAATTCCGAGGTAGTTCGGTTTTCGCATCGTTTAGGTGCTTTATGTAATTTTGTAATTAATTATATTATTATATAATTATATATATATATATATATATATATATATATATATATATATATATAAAGTTTATGAAAAGGCACGCATCATCTTCTTCCCCGCTTGAAACCGCCGGCCCTGTACGAGAGAACGGAGAAACCGCCTACCCTTCCCTTCGGACGCCGATTCCCGGAGCGTTTGTGGACGGAATTCGATTCCGAGAGTGGATTCGGATTGCTCTCGTCAAAACCTTCATTCCTGCGGTAAGAAATTCGATTTTCGTGGAGTATTGGGAGGTTTGGAATTTTCGGTTTTGGAAGTTTTCCGCCATTAATGGCCGAGTGTTTGTTTTAGGTGTTGCGGCCGTTTTGATCCGTGCGAAGAGGAGGAAAGCAGTCCAAAGCTTCGCTGTGAATTGAGGCAAGTGGTATTCTTGCCCTTGCCAAGTTTTCTTTTCGATTTTCTTGCTGAAATTGAAATCCCGGTTAGCCCAGGTTAGAGGCCTTGTTGTTCTCATTTTCTTGCTATCTATAGGGCTTAGTTCTTCCTACTGAAACCCCCCCTATTTTGTGATGATTGGAATCCAAATTGTCGGCGTGGAGCCGTTGTTTTCCTTTATTTTGATTGTTGCTCTGGTTCGGGTGTAGCCAAGAGGGAGAGTTAGGAGGGGGGTGTGGTTATCGATTTTTCGTTAAGGTATCACTCGAAAGATTTGGCATAGTTCGTATGGTAGTGGTGCGCGACGTTGATAGTTGTCTGCTGCTACTGCAGTGGCGTGAGTCGTGTGCGCGTTCCGGTGTCGTTCGGGAAATTCCAAACGGTACAGGTTAGCCGCGCACGGTCATCAACCGTTAGGGCGCACGACCACTGGTCGTGTGCCTCTGCTCGTGCGCGGCTGTCTTTCAGTTTCCAAAGTTCTGTCTCGGAAAATCGCACGAGCGCTGGCAACAGTGCGCACGACCAGTGGTCGTGCGACACTGATCGTGCGCAGTTGCTAGGTTTTCTGTCAGGTTTTCCAGGTTCGCTTCGCACGATCATCAGCCGATGAGTGCGCACGACCACTGATCGTGCGTCACTGATCGTGCGCTTTGTATATTTTCTTTTGCTAGGCGAATTTAGATGGTTTCGAGTGCGGGAGTTTAGATACTCAAGTGGCAGGCAACTACTCGAGTTCTGGATCTTCTGCCTTGGTCGTTCGACTGTCGTCGAGCTCCGTATTCTTTAGTGGGTTTGTGGGTAGTAACTTTATTTTGGCGGTGAGTGAGGCTAGCTCACTCAACGCCAAAGTTTAGGTAGGCACTGAGTGGGTTTCACTCAACGCCTAGTCGTGTTGGTTTATTTCAACACTCTTCCTTTACCTTGTATTTCGTTTCCGAGTGGATTTCCAGTTATATTTCTGGGTTTTCCTTGTCGGCGGTTTTCTTTATTTTCCTAAAGGCCGAATCGTGGGTCGTGGTTAGTAGTGGTGGTTGTAGCTCTTTATGGGGGTGGAGTTGTGTGATATAGCCAAGGCCACCCATGTTTTTCTTACTCCAGGTACGGGCTGGGCATATCGGGTGGAAGGTCCCTTGTGTTTTCACGTGTTGACCCTCGAGCTTTTGACTTGGACATGGTGGATTGGGGGACTGCGTTTGCCTTCGATCCGGTTCCTCGTTGTTGTTTTTGCTACTATCACTTCCCACAGTTTAGGGTGTTAGAAGTTTCTTCTTTGGTAGTTTGTAGCATTCTGGCTCTTGGCAGCCTAGTAGGCCCTGCAGGATGTGGTTCCTGGGCTGGGTTGTTGCTGTTTCTTTGCACGTTGTGCATTTCTTGTGGTCCTGTTGTGGACAGTTGTGACTCTTTCTACTACATGTTTTTCTGTTACTTTGTCCTTTGGTTGACTCTTTCATGCAATTTTTCTTTGTTTGGCTTGCTGAGTGTTGAAGCCAAAAATAACCTCAACAAATGTTCACGAACCAAAGTGCAGTCAATGCCTACTTCTCTCAAACCTCGACCCCTGACAGGTTGCTAAGGCCCTAACACAGACCCAAAGCCTCAGCTGGGAGGTCCCACCACACACCCGGAAGATCTCTGAGAGCTTCCCCTCCAAAGCCAAATGCTGGGCTGGGAGCTCTTCAGAAGGCACTAGGGCTAGAGGAAAATGATCAACTTGCCTTCTAAAGAGCCCTTATGGGTCTTTTTATAGCCTTCCTTTGACCTGAAAATACTGAAATACCCCTGAGGGGTCTGCCAATAGCCAAATCCCGCTGTCATTCAAAGGGCATTTGGGTAATTTTACCTCGGGATAATATATTATAAAGATAATCCTCTTTATGAGCGCCGGGCCCCACCACGTGGGCCCACTTGGCGAGAACCCTGGCCGAGAAGGCTCTCGCTGGACCCTCGCCCGGGCCAACCTTGGCGAGACCCCCTTGCCAGGGAGGTTCGCGCCCTCCACGGTTTCGAAGAGCTCGCGACTGAAGGCCTTCTTGGGGCCTTCTCGCCTCCCCTGGGCGGGAGCTTGCCCTAGGGCGGAAGCTTCCGCGGTCAGGCCCTCTGCTTTGGTCGTTCGACGATCTCTCCCGCCGAGAGGTCGACCATCTGCTATGGTCGGTCGACGATCTCTCCTGCCGAGAGGTCGACGATCTGCCCTGGTCGGTCGACGATCTCTCCTGCCGAGAGCTTGAACATCTGCCTTGGGCGGGAGCCCCTTCAGGGCGAGAACTCTATAAGTATGTCTTAGGGCTAACCCAGGGCTAACCTGAGCCTAGCCCAATTCCTCAGTGGTGTCTCCGGGTCCCACCCAGCGAATATGGGGTTGTACACAATCCCCGCTCTTTTCGAGCTAGCCCTGCGCTCGACAAGACAAGTCCAACCCCCAAAATATTCGCTGGACACGTGCCCGCCTATCGAGGGAATCTTTTGGTGGGTCCCACTGCGGCTATAAATATGTACTGATGGACGTCCATACGCCCTGCCCTTAAAATACGACTCTCTGACTGAGCTCTCGCCTCCGGGATTTTCGCGCGAGCTCACCATGCATTCCAAGCGTGCTGCCAAACCGCTTCCGCAGGACCTCCAAGACCGGTTAGCCGCTGCCCAAGCGCGGGCCTTGGCTAACTGTGCGGCGGTGGCCCCATGGTTAGCGAAAAAGACTTCAACCGCCGGGCCTTCGGAGTCGAAGAAGAAGGAAAAGAAAAGGGCGAAGGCGGTCCGGCGGGACCTTTCTCGCGAGAACAGGGATCCTCCTTCCCCCACTCCCAATCCTGCCGGAGATCCTTCCCTACAGAAGGTAAGCCTTTCGCCCGTGCCTACCGAGCTAACTGTTCATTAGATTCGATGATTAAAGTATGCTTTCGCAGGAGTCCGCTCCCAATAATGACGCCGAAATTCCGCCCAGCTCCTCGAACCTACCCGCTCATCCCCCCGAGGGCCAAACACGGGTCTCGGAAAGGATTCCTCCAGCCGAGACCGGAACGATAGGTACATTTTCCCTTGTCAATATTTCAACCAGACCCTTTCTTTTCTGAACCGTCTTCTCGCAGTGCCAGCTCCCGCCGACCCGGGTCTATCCACCCGGGAAGATGAAGCGAGAACCGTCGAAGTGCCTCCCGCGGTGGCCAATCCTCTCCTGCAGGCGGGGGGGGGGGGGGGGGGGGGGGGGGGCGGCTTCTGAACCTTCCGCTACTCTCAAGGATGCTGATCGCCCCTTGAGAGAAGACAACTCCCCTCATGCTTCCGGCCAGGCCGGGATCATCGTGCGCGAACCCTTCCGCCCGGGGCTGGGCAAGCCTCTTCACCTCCTTTATGGAACCAACGGAGGGGCCGGGCCTTCTCGTCCAACTTTGGCTGACGGTTCTCGCCCAGCCGCAGGTATGCGAAAACTTTTTCGGACTGTCGATCGTCATGTCTTGACCAAAATTCTCGCGTGTTTCTTCCGCAGGTGATCCTGGCTTGCGGTCGGAAGTCAACGAGGAAGGAGAGGAAGAAGAAGACGAGGAAGAAGAGGATGAAGAGTCCCCCCTCCCTTCGTCTGGCGAGATAGAGGAAACCCTGAACAGTGCAGGGAGCGCGAAGGGGAGACGGAGGAAGATCTCGGCCATCCTGGCCAAGCTTGTCCGGCGAGACCGTGCCCATGCTGCCGCGGCGAAAGCATTCCGCGAATCCGTGGAGCAAAGACTGGAGGCTCTGGAGCGGGACTTTTTCTTGGGCGAGACTGATTGCCCGCGCGGGCCTTCCGCCGAGTCTTCGCCAGGGAGGTGCATCTCGCAGATCCGGGACTACGCCAGGCGGATCAACCTTGGTGTACCACGCTATCGTCTTACTTCAACCCGTTGGCGCCCCCAAGAACTAGGCGGCGAGAACGGGGACGATGGAGCTGGAAACCCTACTAGCCTTCACGCTCTGAATCTTAGTGTATCTCTTTTTTTTTCTTCTCCCCTTGTTTTTCTTTTTCAATGTCTGTAATAAACATTATTATTAATTAAGTTTTATCCAGCTTGTGCTAGCGAGAGTCTCGCTTCTACCCATGTCTCTCTTTTCCCTTTCCTTTTTATCGCTCTGCGGGGCTTTTTAATCAAGGCGCTTACCCCGATCTAGGATGCTTGCGCTGATCTAGGAGGTTTGCGTTAACCCAGGAGGCTTGCGCCAGTCTAGGAGGCTTGCGCCGATCCAGGCAGTCGCGTCGAAACCTGAAGCGACCGTTGACCGCCGTCATCCTGAGGGGGAGAACCGAGGCGTCGTTAGCCCGGATTCTGATAGCTGTACTCCGCTGTCACTTTCTCTCTCTGCCGGATGAACTCATGATGACTACGATTCCCTATAAATAGAGAAGCCTACCAACCGCATTTACTTCTCCGATCCGGAACCTCAGCCTTCCCTCCGCGCTCTCGCGTTCCTGCTTCCGCTTTGACCCCCCTACAGCTCTCGCTCTTACTCACGAACTAGCCATGCCTGGCGAGAGCAAGGGTCGCGCCCATTGTGCGAAAGCCTTCCAGAAACACCTCTTCCCTTCCTGCAAGCTCACCCTCGACGAATACAACGTGATCGTCGACCGCTACGTTCCCGCCGGCTTCTCGGCGCGGAACCCGGGGAATCATGATAGGGTGAATACTCCCGGGGCGGGAGAGCTTGCCATCCCCCTCGAGCATTTCGAGGTGGGCTTCCGCCTCCCCCTGTGGCCGGAGGTTCGGTTAGCTCTCCGCTATTATGGGGTGGTGCCCGCCCAGCTAAACCCGAACTCCGTCGCAATCCTTATAGCATTCATATGCTATATGCGATCCGAGAGGATCGAGTTTAGTCTGCCCATCTTCCGGAAGCTATTCAACTTCCGTGCCAAGGGGGGGGTAGTTTTCTTCTCCGGGCAACAGCTCGAGGTTACCGGTCTCGCCAATAAGCACCACCATTGGGGCGAGAAGTTCGTTTACGTCAGCGGGGACTTCGGCAACGTCCCGCTTCAGCCTGTCCAGTATGAAGACGCTGCCTACAAGCTGCCCGCTCTGGGATCGCGCGAGAGCGCAATCCTGGAATTCTTCGGGACCAAGGAGTTCGACGTCCCCTATCTTCTGCGGGACGTCGACTCCCTCCCACTTGTTCAATCGGGCGAAGGTACGGTCTCGCCTCAGATTCCCTTTTTTTATCAAAGATTTTCTTGCGCTGAAGTGCTAAAGCGTTTTTACTTTGCAGGAGAGCGGGAGGTCCCTCTGCGCCAACCCTTCGCCGCAGGCCGGGGTGTCGAGGGTCTGGCAGCGAGAGGCCCCCCTTGCGCTCGCGGAAGCTAGCGCAAGCGCCTGTCGAGAAGATCCAACCCCTTCCATGCCGCCACCGGCCAAGAAGCGGAAGGCCACCCTTCCTCCTCTCCGCGCGCTGAAGAGGCCCAAGCCTTCTGCCGCCGACAAGGGGAAATCGTTGGCGGCCTCGCCCGTCCAACCTCCTCCTGAGGGCAGGTCCTTTGAAGCGATCCTTCAGAGGGCCAGTGAGATGGATGCCGCCGCCAAGAGCCGCGCCGAGGCTTCCGCCAGGAACACATCGGCCGTAGGCGAGGCGGGGGGAGAAGTGGTCGCCGCCGAGACCTCCGCCAACGTCCCGCCCCAGGAGGTGCCGAGAGGGCACCGGAACTTTGGTTTAGGCGTCAGGTACGCCGACTCGGAGGGGAAGCCTCAGATGGAATGGGACCCCAAGACAAACTCAATCAGGGTTTCGACCCTCCTTCCCCGATGGGCGGAGGGGGAAAATGTGACCGGCGAGGCCTTCTCGCTTGGATATGGTCTCTACAGCCGGGAAGATGCCAGCGTGTTCGACCATACGCCTACCCGCCTTCTAGCCTTCGACGCCACCCGGGCCGTAATGCGCGGGTTCGAGCTTACACATATGTGTGCGCGTCGAAGCATCACCATTGACAAGAACTTCACTGATATGCGCAAGACGAGGGAGGACGCGATAGCTCGCGCGCATGCCGCGGAAGAAGAACTCGCGAGAGCTCAACAGGAGCTCGCGGATGCTAAATTGGCGCTGTCTCTGCGCCCCGCGACCGAGGTAGGCGAGACCTTCCTGAGCCCTTGCCCCCGTTTCCTCGAAGTTTCTACTGTGTAATGCGCCTAGACTAAAATCTTTTATCCCTTTTGCAGGATTCCGCCCAAGTCAGGGAGCTTCGCGCAGAGCTGGCCAACGCGCGCTGCGAGAGCGTCCTCCTGAGGGAACAGCTCCGCGCAGAGCTGGCGAAGGTCCCGCCCCCGGAGCTAGATGCGAGGTTGCGGAGTCGTTACCTCTCGGAGTACGACGTCGATAAGCTGCTTCAAGCCAACGCTCAGGCGACCGTCAAGCTGACGCTCGAGACGCTGCGAGACGTCGAGCTGCTCCGGGAGGACGGCGCGACCATCGACGCTCGCCAACTTCTCCCTTGGCTTTATGACCCAGTTCCGAAACCCCTGGGCGCGCCGGACTCGCCGCTCTCAGACGTCCCGAGGTCTTCTACCGCTGTTGACGAGACGTCCGGGGAAGGCTCTGGCGATGATTCAAGCGAGAGCACCAGTGGGGACTACAGCGCGTCCCCCTGAGGTGTCTTTTATTTTGAATATCTTTTTGTAATGAGCGAGAACCTCCTTCTGTAATTAACTTTTTTATAAAGTAATGTCTCATTTTCATTTTTCATTTCCCCCCTTTTTTTTATTATTATCCATGCGTGCTTTGAAAGTATATTACTCTGCCGAATGACCTCCGCGCGAACTTCCGCCGAGACCCTTAGTCTCTTTAGGGTGACCTTCCTTAGAGATCAGCTAGGCGGGAACCTCGCGTCGTCGATTGAATCGTCCTGCCTAGGTCCGCTGGGAGCTTTCTTTTGCGAGAACCTCCTTTAGCCGAGACCTTTGCTGGCCGAGATCCTTACTGGCTGAAACCTCCGGGCCGCGATCTGCCGAGACCTCCAAGCCAAGACTTTTACTGGCCGAGACCTCTGAGCCGAGACCCTTACTGGCCGAGACCCCTGAGCCGAGACCTTTTAGGGATTTGCCCCCGGTCTAGGTCAGGGTCCTGCCCACGTATTTTTCCAACCAATCAAACCCCTGCCCCGCCGGCGAGCCGTTGGACCTGCTAGCTTATATGGGTGCCTGCGCAGCGGGTCTACCGGGGTTTGAGCCGAGCTCGTTGTAACGTAGTAACTACCGATCAAGAACCAAGGATCAAAAGGTCAAGGGCTCCACCTATCCCCCGCAGGCGAACCTTCGGACCTGCCAGCTTGGTGGGAGCCTGCGCAGCGGGTCTGCCTGGGGCCGAGCCAAGCTCGGGGTGTCGTTGGAGTGGCTAAGAACAAAGTATCACAAGAGCCAACCTATCCCCCACAGGCGAGCCTTCGGACCTGCCAGCTAGATGAGAGCCTGCGCAGCGGGTCTACCTGGGGCCGAGCCGAGCTCGGGGTGTCGTTGAAGTGGCTAAGAACAAAGTATCACAAGAGCCAACCTATCCCCCACAGGAGAGCCTTCGGACCTGCCAGCTAGATGAGAGCCTGCGCAGCGGGTCTACCTAGGGCCGAGCCGAGCTCGGGGTGTCGTTGAAGTGGCTAAGAACAAAGTATCACAAGAGCCGACCTATCCCCCACAGGCGAGCCTTCGGACCTGCCAGCTAGATGAGAGCCTGCGCAGCGGGTCTACCTGGGGCCGAGCCGAGCTCGGGGTGTCGTTGAAGTGGCTAAGAACAAAGTATCACAAGAGCCAACCTATCCCCCACAGGCGAGCCTTCGGACCTGCCAGCTAGATGAGAGCCTGCGCAGCGGGTCTACCTGGGGCCGAGCCGAGCTCGGGGTGTCGTTGAAGTGGCTAAGAACAAAGTATCACAAGAGCCGACCTATCCCCCACAGACGAGCCTTCGGACCTGCCAGCTAGATGAGAGCCTGCGCAGCGGGTCTACCTGGGGCCGAGCCGAGCTCGGGGTGTCGTTGAAGTGGCTAAGAACAAAGTATCACAAGAGCCAACCTATCCCCCACAGGCGAGCCTTCGGACCTGCCAGCTAGATGAGAGCCTGCGCAGCGGGTCTACCTGGGGCCGAGCCGAGCTCGGGGTGTCGTTGAAGTGGCTAAGAACAAAGTATCACAAGAGCCAACCTATCCCCCACAGGCGAGCCTTCGGACCTGCCAGCTAGATGAGAGCCTGCGCAGCGGGTCTACCTGGGGCCGAGCCGAGCTCGGGGTGTCGTTGAAGTGGCTAAGAACAAAGTATCACAAGAGCCGACCTATCCCCCACAGGCGAGCCTTCGGACCTGCCAGCTAGATGAGAGCCTGCGCAGCGGGTCTACCTGGGGCCGAGCCGAGCTCGGGGTGTCGTTGAAGTGGCTAAGAACAAAGTATCACAAGAGCCAACCTATCCCCCACAGGCGAGCCTTCGGACCTGCCAGCTAGATGAGAGCCTGCGCAGCGGGTCTACCTGGGGCCGAGCCGAGCTCGGGGTGTCGTTGAAGTGGCTAAGAACAAAGTATCACAAGAGCCGACCTATCCCCCACAGGCGAGCCTTCGGACCTGCCAGCTAGATGAGAGCCTGCGCAGCGGGTCTACCTGGGGCCGAGCCGAGCTCGGGGTGTCGTTGAAGTGGCTAAGAACAAAGTATCACAAGAGCCGACCTATCCCCCACAGGCGAGCCTTCGGACCTGCCAGCTAGATGAGAGCCTGCGCAGCGGGTCTACCTGGGGCCGAGCCGAGCTCGGGGTGTCGTTGAAGTGGCTAAGAACAAAGTATCACAAGAGCCAACCTATCCCCCACAGGCGAGCCTTCGGACCTGCCAGCTAGATGAGAGCCTGCGCAGCGGGTCTACCTGGGGCCGAGCCGAGCTCGGGGTGTCGTTGAAGTGGCTAAGAACAAAGTATCACAAGAGCCAACCTATCCCCCACAGGCGAGCCTTCGGACCTGCCAGCTAGATGAGAGCCTGCGCAGCGGGTCTACCTGGGGCCGAGCCGAGCTCGGGGTGTCGTTGAAGTGGCTAAGAACAAAGTATCACAAGAGCCAACCTATCCCCCACAGGCGAGCCTTCGGACCTGCCAGCTAGATGAGAGCCTGCGCAGCGGGTCTACCTGGGGCCGAGCCGAGCTCGGGGTGTCGTTGAAGTGGCTAAGAACAAAGTATCACAAGAGCCAACCTATCCCCCACAGGCGAGCCTTCGGACCTGCCAGCTAGATGAGAGCCTGCGCAGCGGGTCTACCTGGGGCCGAGCCGAGCTCGGGGTGTCGTTGAAGATAACCAAACCTGGTCTATTCCATCATCGAGGAGAGGAGTCATAGTCGGTAAAAACAAAAGAGACTTAAAGATTGTGTACTCGGAAGCAGTCAATATTCTGAAATAAACTTATCGAAAATGCAATAGTTGTTTACGATCATTACAATCCTTCTTTCCTCTTATGGGTAGAAGCGCTTCAGGTCGTCACCATTCCAGGTGTGACTCAAGGTCCTTCCTTCCGCATCCTGGAGATAGTAGCCTCCGTTAACCAGAGCCTTCTCTACTATATAAGGCCCTTCCCAGCTAGGGTTGAGCTTACCAACCGCGGCCGACCTTCCCGCAGCGTCGACCTTTTTCAGTACTAGATCCCCCTCGTCGAATTGCTTGACTCGGATATGCTTATCGAAGTACCGAGCCATTCGCCGTTTTATTTCCTCCTGCCTGATGGCGGCAACATCCCGCAGCTCTTCCACCATATCTAATGAGAGGCGCAACCCTTCCTCGTTCTCCAACCTCCAAGCTTCGCTTCCCTCCGCTGCGGCCGCGACCCTTGGGGACCGAACCTCGAACTCCACCGGGAGGACAGCCTCACACCTGTGAGAGAGCTTGAAGGGGGTCTCTCCAGTGGCCGTGTTCGGAGTTGTTCGCAAGGCCCACAGGACGGAAGGGAGCTGTTCCACCCAGCTACCCTTCAGGTTCTCGACCTTCTTTTTGAGCAAGTTGACGATGACTTTGTTTGCCGCCTCCACCTGACCATTGCTCCGAGGATGATGGACAGAGGCGAACCTGAGGTCAATCCCCAATTAGGTGCAGAAACTGATGAATTCTTCACTGGCAAACTGAGGTCCATTGTCTGTCACTATCGCTTGGGGCAATCCGTGCCTGCAAATGATTTCCCCCCAAACGAAGTTTCTGATGACCTGGGAGGTTACCTTGGCTAACGGCTTGATCTCCAGCCATTTGGAGAAGTAGTCAATCATCACTAGGAGGAACCTCCTTTGCCCGCTAGCTGGAGGGAAGGGTCCAACCAGGTCCATCCCCCAAATGGCGAAGGGCCATGGCGCCGTGATGCTTCGAAGTCTTTGGGCGGGCAAGAGCTGGAGAGGAGCATGCACTTGGCACTTCCGACACCTCCTTGCGAACTCAGCTGTATCCTTCCTTATGGTACAGATTAGTCCGTGTGCTAATGCTACCACAAGGCGACTGTTCTGGGGATAAGACTTCCGTCGGCCGTGTTTTGTGTTCCGGGAGGGGGGTCTTATAATGCGTTGTTGGAACCGATGTTTCACATTCCTTGTGTTTGAGAATATCTACTCTCATGTTGTATTTGTTCACGTCTTGTGTTGATAGAGTGTGCAGGTTGATAGGTGCAAGGAAATAAAATCTCTTCTGGAGATATCGCCGGGCGTTAGAAGTTACCGCAGGGCGGTAGCTGGAATTAAATGGACATGACGCTCGGGAAGCTATTGGAAAGTGCTAGTACTACTGCCCGCGCTAGCCCAATGGATTAATTCTACATGGCGCTCGGGAAGCTATCGGAAAGCGCTAGTACTACCGCCCGCGTTAGCCCAATGAATTAAGTCGACATGGCGCTCGGGAAGCTATCGGACAGCGCTAGCTATTACCGCACCGCGCTAGATCACTCAACATCATGTTGAGAGCGTTGAGATGAAAAGCGTTGAGTGCGTCGAGACAGTGGCATTGAGTGAATGCTACCGCAGGCGCTACCACTTACCGCGCCGCGCTATCCACTCGACGAGCGTCGAGCCGGGTTCGTCGAGCTGCTGACCTACCTCCAGGTGATAGCAGCTACTGCGTCGCGCTAGCCGCTCGACGAATATTATTCGATGAACATCAGGCAAGATTTCTCGAGAAATAACCTACCGCCAGGCGATAGCAGTTACCGTGCTGCGTTAGCCGAATCGTCGTGTCCTATATTACCGTGTGGCGGTAGCTGTAACCGCGCGACGCTAGCTATGATGAAATGACAAATATTCGTTTTAATTATTATTCCAGATTTGGATGACAGCTGGCACAACAAGCGCACGAAACTACCGTCAGGCGCTAGTCCTACCGCCGGTGGTAGCCTATTTTCATGAAGATGTATAAAAGGTCGCCTTGGTTTATGTGCCCTGACTGAATAAGGAAATCCAGACGAAAGTTAGACAGAAGTTTCTGCACTCGAGGTTTCGGCCACCTCCTTGCGTCTGTTCCGATCATCTTCGTCTAAAAGGAAGAAAGTCGTCTCCCTCCCGTTCGCGCACGAAGAACTCCGGCGAGCCAAAAACGACAATGACTACGGAGAGTCGATTGGTTGCAAACACAAAGATATCTGGCGAGCCAAGGACTGCAACGACTACGAGGAGTTGTTCAGTTGCAAGCACATAAAGAAAAGGAGGGATTTTGTTTCCTGGAAGTTACCGCCGACCTATAACTAGTTACCGCCCCGCGGTAACTTCCCTCATAGCTCTCTCTATTTAAAACAGCCCGAACTTGAGTTTCTTGCGACGGTTCTTCACAAAATTTGAAAGAGAGTTTCGCCCTAGCCGTCTAAAGGGAAGAAAGGGATCATCCCAACTGATAGAGGAGGAGAGTTCTTCAGATGAGATCAAAAGGAATTCATGTGCACGAATTGAAGGCAACCAACATGATGATTTAGAATCCTTCGTCCCAAGTTTCACGTGAAGGATCCTCGCTACAAAAACTCTCATCAAGCGCACGCCTTTGCGAATCTAAAGAACATCAAAGAGGAAGACTCTCAATCCACAAAGATCGAACCTTTGCAAGCGAATCGTCATCAACATAAAGGGTTCTAGTTAGAGGAAAGTTTTCTCTTATTTCTTGTATTTTACTTTAAGCTCTTTTTGTCTAGTTGTTTGTGTGAGGGAACTCGACCGGAGGGTCGTCGAAATCCGGGAAGAGTTTCGTGAGAAATCGATCGGGGAAGATCGTCGGAATCTGGGTTAGAATTCCGTGGAAAATCGTCCTGGGGATATGGACGTCTAGATTGGTGGATCTAGCGGGGCTCTAAGACCCTTCCTTGTGTGGAGTTAAAGAGCCGGCTCGAAGACCTTTCTTGGAGGGAAAGGAAGAGAGCCAACCGGTCCGGGTAGTGTAACGCCCCATTTTTTTCAGCGATTATTTTTATTCTCGTTTGGCATTACGATGACGTGTTTCCGTGGCTTGTGCCATTTGTGGAGTGTGGTTTAGCTCCTTAGAACTGAGTGCCCTATTCTGTAGCCTGTTGGCAAGATCTCCCTAGCAAGCCGAGTCGTTTTGGGTGACCCGGTGTGGCCTCTCGGGGGGATGTTGGTGTTTGGCTTTATTTGGGTATAACTCGAGTTCTGTTCGTCGAAAATTAATTTCGACTTCGCCGTTGTGTTCGTAGCGTGGGTATTTAGCTACGGTGCGAATTTTGTCGAATTCCGAGGTAGTTCGGTTTTCGCATCGTTTAGGTGCTTTATGTAATTTTGTAATTAATTATATTATTATATAATTATATATATATATATATATAAAGTTTATGAAAAGGCACGCATCATCTTCTTCCCCGCTTGAAACCGCCGGCCCTGTACGAGAGAACGGAGAAACCGCCTACCCTTCCCTTCGGACGCCGATTCCCGGAGCGTTTGTGGACGGAATTCGATTCCGAGAGTGGATTCGGATTGCTCTCGTCAAAACCTTCATTCCTGCGGTAAGAAATTCGATTTTCGTGGAGTATTGGGAGGTTTGTAATTTTCGGTTTTGGAAGTTTTCCGCCATTAATGGCCGAGTGTTTGTTTTAGGTGTTGCGGCCGTTTTGATCCGTGCGAAGAGGAGGAAAGCAGTCCAAAGCTTCGCTGTGAATTGAGGCAAGTGGTATTCTTGCCCTTGCCAAGTTTTCTTTTCGATTTTCTTGCTGAAATTGAAATCCCGGTTAGCCCAGGTTAGAGGCCTTGTTGTTCTCATTTTCTTGCTATCTATAGGGCTTAGTTCTTCCTACTGAAACCCCCCTATTTTGTGATGATTGGAATCCAAATTGTCGGCGTGGAGCCGTTGTTTTCCTTTATTTTGATTGTTGCTCTGGTTCGGGTGTAGCCAAGAGGGAGAGTTAGGAGGGGGGTGTGGTTATCGATTTTTCGTTAAGGTATCACTCGAAAGATTTGGCATAGTTCGTATGGTAGTGGTGCGCGACGTTGATAGTTGTCTGCTGCTACTGCAGTGGCGTGAGTCGTGTGCGCGTTCCGGTGTCGTTCGGGAAATTCCAAACGGTACAGGTTAGCCGCGCACGGTCATCAACCGTTAGGGCGCACGACCACTGGTCGTGTGCCTCTGCTCGTGCGCGGCTGTCTTTCAGTTTCCAAAGTTCTGTCTCGGAAAATCGCACGAGCGCTGGCAACAGTGCGCACGACCAGTGGTCGTGCGACACTGATCGTGCGCAGTTGCTAGGTTTTCTGTCAGGTTTTCCAGGTTCGCTTCGCACGATCATCAGCCGATGAGTGCGCACGACCACTGATCGTGCGTCACTGATCGTGCGCTTTGTATATTTTCTTTTGCTAGGCGAATTTAGATGGTTTCGAGTGCGGGAGTTTAGATACTCAAGTGGCAGGCAACTACTCGAGTTCTGGATCTTCTGCCTTGGTCGTTCGACTGTCGTCGAGCTCCGTATTCTTTAGTGGGTTTGTGGGTAGTAACTTTATTTTGGCGGTGAGTGAGGCTAGCTCACTCAACGCCAAAGTTTAGGTAGGCACTGAGTGGGTTTCACTCAACGCCTAGTCGTGTTGGTTTATTTCAACACTCTTCCTTTACCTTGTATTTCGTTTCCGAGTGGATTTCCAGTTATATTTCTCGGTTTTCCTTGTCGGCGGTTTTCTTTATTTTCCTAAAGGCCGAATCGTGGGTCGTGGTTAGTAGTGGTGGTTGTAGCTCTTTATGGGGGTGGAGTTGTGTGATATAGCCAAGGCCACCCATGTTTTTCTTACTCCAGGTACGGGATGGGCATGTCGGGTGGAAGGTCCCTTGTGTTTTCACGTGTTGACCCTCGAGCTTTTGACTTGGACATGGTGGATTGGGGGACTGCGTTTGCCTTCGATCCGGTTCCTCGTTGTTGTTTTTGCTACTATCACTTCCCACAGTTTAGGGTGTTAGAAGTTTCTTCTTTGGTAGTTTGTAGCATTCTGGCTCTTGGCAGCCTAGTAGGCCCTGCAGGATGTGGTTCCTGGGCTGGGTTGTTGCTGTTTCTTTGCACGTTGTGCATTTCTTGTGGTCCTGTTGTGGACAGTTGTGACTCTTTCTACTGCATGTTTTTCTGTTACTTTGTCCTTTGGTTGACTCTTTCATGCAATTTTTCTTTGTTTGGCTTGCTGAGGTATTCTGTTTTCTTTTGGAATACCCCAGGTTCTGAGCTGTAGCCAGTCCTGTGGCTAGTTGGAGGTGTTGTTGTTGGTGGACTCCCGGACCTTGGAGTTCTGTTTACCTTGTTAGTGAGGTTGTTTTCAGTACTCTCTTACAGACATATATTTGTGCTAGTGGGTTCGTGTCAGGTTGTTGGCGCCCACTGGTAGTTTTTACCTTGTACTAGATATATATACTATTGCTGCTACCATTTTCTGGAGATAGTCTACTTGCTCTGAGAAGGTTTTATGCTAGGTTGCTAGTTATTTTTAAACTATAATTGTTATTATAAATAAAGCTCATGATCAGCATGTTTTATAAGCGAAATCACTATTTTTCCAAATCACATATAAAGACCATTTTCTTATATATTACATAAATTTAATGTAGAGTCTTGCATAGCATGAGTGGTTCTCTTGGAACCCTTATGCGCTCCTTAGGAGGTTAAACCTAAATAAAGTATTTTTCCGCAGCGTATAAATATAGTTTTCTTTTGTGGATTAGGTGATCCACTGAGCCGAGGGATACGGTCTCTAAAATATAACTGATTTTCTATTCATTAAGCATATGATTTTCTTGCATAAAGATTGTAGTTGGTTTTGCCTGAGCGTCAGCAGTTATCCCCTGCTTGACGTGGCATCATGACGCCTGTTTTCTCTTACTCTGATAATTCTTAATTCGGAGAAAATGCGGGTTGTGACAGTTGGTATCAGAGGGAGGTTGCTTGACAAGTTAGTTGAGCAACCTTCCTTTGTTCGCTTATTAGTAGTTTAGCATCATGTCATTCACACACCGATATGTCATCAGCACGTCTTGGCAAAAGCACGAACACTACACTCATAGCATAACATGAAGTATACGGGGCATATTATGTAGTATGGGATGCATAATATGTGTTTGTATATGGATCCACCATAGGGGCTACATGTGAGGGTTATGTAGTATGGGATGTATAACCTCACCACATGACTGCGACTAGCACGTTTCTTTTTCGTTGCATGGAAATGTTATGTAGTATGGGATGCATAACATTTTCATGCGTACGCCGCTCATAGCATGCATTAGGGCCTTTTTTTTAGAATGCATAACACAATCATGCATATCATATCATTGCATAAGCACAACGCGCCGAGCTAAAGATTTGCAGGATGACATATGTACACACATGAGTTTTCAAATTAACATAAGTTCATGCATCCGATCTAGGCACAAGAGTTAGTAAGGTGGTGGTTAACCATCCTAGGTTAGGGCATATCATCTAATTATTGTGAAGAAGATAAACTCTCAGAGCAAGTTTAGCAGCTTTAAGTCTATATCTACATATGTATTGTCTGTACTGGTAATCGGTTCTAGTCGTGGGATTTGGATCTGATTTGCGTTGTAATGATTTTTAGGATGGCTAGGCGTCCTGCGACTCGATCGACTCCCCTGTCTGAGGGTGAATCTTCTGGAGCTCAGAACGATGCGGTGATCGAGAGTCTGCGTCAGAGTAGCGAAGCTATGGGCAGGCAGTTGGAGGAGGTGCAAGCCCAGATTTAGTCTTTGGTGGCAGTTGTGGCAGGGCAGGCTCAGGGTGCGTAAGTTCCTGCTGGGGGGTTAGCTGTTCCTCCTCCTCCTGCACCCTTGAGACCTCCAGTGGTGGTGCCAGCAGAGATGGCCTTCATCTCGCAGTTTCAGAGGCTGAGCCCTCCCACTTATGATGGGAAGGCAGATTTCATGGTGATAGACGACTGGCTGATCTCCATGGAGGAGATGTTCTCGTACTCAGGGATTGGAGATGATCAGAGGGTGATGATAGCCGCCTATCAGCTTAAGGCTTCGTTTGTTTAAGCGTTTTTGCCGAGCGTTTGGAGCAAACGTCACCGGACGGAGGGTAAACAAACGGGACTCCGGTGGCATTTGCTCCGTTTGCACCCGCCGCAAGGAGGAAAAGCCCCTCAAATGCTGCTTTTCCAACCCCGCCTCCCCCCCTCCGGTTCCAACTCTCCATTTCGATCCGCCGGGAGCAAACGCCACCGCCGCACCAAATGTAGCCTAAAGGTTTGGCTAAGAGTTGGTGGCTGAGAGAGAAGGAGAGCCTGGTAGCCGGATGCTCTTGGGAAGTGTTCAAGGAGATGTTGTTGAGGAAGTTCTTACCCTCGGTCGAGCGTGACCGCCTCATGAACGACTTCCTCCATCTGAAGCAAAGGCAACTCACGGTGGGTGAGTATGAGATAGAGTTCAGCAAGTTGAGCTGTTTTGCCCCTGGATTGGTCAGCGTTGAGGCTGATCGAGTTAAGCGATTCCTCGGTGGTTTGAGGAGTGAGGTGCAGCAGTTGACCAGTGCTTATGGGTCAGTGTCTTATGCAGGTGTAGTAGAGGCTGCTCTGAAGGTGGAGGCTATTGAGACGGCGAAGAGTAGAGGCCAGCAGTTGAAGAAGGATAAGAGGAAGTTGGTAGAGGAGAAGAAACCCCTGGTACCCGATGCTGTTCCGGGAAAGAGGAGCAGGGTGGTGTGCAGTTTTTGTGGCCGGTCAGGCCATCCTGTCGAGAGGTGTTTCAAGAAGGCGGCAGCTCAGAAGAAGGAGCAGGTTCATGCGATTCAGGGTGCTCCTAGGAGAGATGCCTCCTGTTCTGTTTGTAAGCGATCCGGCCATGATGCGGCCCTGATAGTTTTACTTTCAAGACAACCTAAACACCTAGAGGGGGGGTGAATAGGTTCTAATTTCTTGTTTATAAATCTAGGCAGAATTCAATTACAAATTAAATTATCTAGCACAGCATTCACAGACAACTAAGCATCACAGATTGCACAATGTTTTATAGTGGTTCCCCAAGATCTGGGTACATCCACTTTCCCCCTTCACCTATCTAGCAGTATGCTAGATTCGGCCAAACTTCCACTATTCTCAGATCCTCAGATCCTACAGCTCAGAACCTGGATAGGTTCCTACAACTCAGGCTCAACAGCCCTACCTCAGCCTTGCCTCAAGGCCTACCACTCAGAGAATAACCTTCTCCTACACTCAGGCAAATAGCCCTACCACTCAGAGATCACATCTCCTACACTCAGCCTTTATAACACAGGCTTACAACTCAGATCTGTGTAAACAGATCCTACAGAAATTTAGAAAAGATATTTTGATGTCTTGCCTTTGTTGAGAGAGAAGAGGACAAGACACTTCTTGATCAGCTGATGAAATCAACTGAATCTGAGCTTTCTTCAAAGCTTCTTGAATCTGAACTTAGCTGAGTTGATTTCCAAACAGCTTCTTGAGAAACCACTGATGGCTTCCTTCTTCTTCTTCAAGATGACTGGATCCCTCTCTATCCAACACCTTTTCTTATACTTCAGACTTCTTCTTCTTCTTCTTAGATCTACTAATGAAGATCTTCTTTAGAGCTTAGCACTTTCTTGAATTGAAGCTACAACAGGATCGTAATCCTTTTGTTTCTTCTTCTTAGATCTTCTTCAGTTATTTTTCTTAGCTTAGCTGCCTTCTGAATATGTCTATTTATAGACTTTCTTCATGGTAACCGGCTGATCCGGTTTCTAACTGATTTCTGATAGGTCTGACAGCTTCAGTTAAACGGTGGCAACCCACAGCTGTCAAGTCTTCAAACAGTTCCTGTACCTTAGCCTTGGACAGCAAAATGTCGAGACAGTCTGTTAGAAAGTGTCGAGACCAATCTGTCTATCTGTGTCGACACAAGTGACTTTGGTGTCGACACAGTCTTTGATGATGTCGACTGAGTTGCCTTTAAGTCGACACAGCTTCTTCAGAAAATAACTTGGTCTAGACTCTGCAGTGTGTCGACACAAGTCCTGTGTGTCGACACAGTTGTTGTAGATTCAGAACTCAGTATGTGTCGACTCAGCCTTCAGGTGTCGACACAGCAATATTCAACTCTGCCAAAATGTGTCGACTCAGTCTTCTGGTGTCGACACAAGTATAGTCGACTTTTGCCAATATGTGTCGACTCAGTCTTCTGGTGTCGACACAAGCATAGTCGACTTCTGCCAATATGTGTCGACTCAATCTTCTGGTGTCGACACATCCATCCAGTGTCGACTCAGTTGAGGTCGACTATCCTCTTTTGTGAGTCGACACACTTTCTCTGGTCGACAATCTTTCACTAGTCGACTATCTTCCACTAGTCGACTATTTTTCTCTGGTCGACTATCTTTCACTAGTCGACAAACTTTCTCTGAGTGTCGACTATCTTTCACTGTGTCGACACTGCTTCCCAGTGCTGAGGTCGACGATTTTCTTTATGTGTCGACACTGCTTCCCAGTATCGACATAAGTGTGGTCGACTATCTTTCTCTGTGTCGACACTGATATTCTGAAGTGTCGACACAAATATTCTGAAGTGTCGACACAATTTCTTCAGGTGTCGACATGTGGACTTAGAATATTTTTCTGCATTCTTTAATACTTCTTCACCTGCACATGTCAACTCAAAACAACATCAAATACACCTTGATGTATATCATTGAGCTAAGTTGGGCTTCTTCAAATTAGGTACACATTTTTCAATGTACCCAACAATCTCCCCCTATTTGGAGAAGTCATAACCCTTATAGCCAATGATATACACCATTTATAAAAAGTATAAACTGATGATATATGACATAACAGGAATACTTAATATAAACAAAACATAAAAACAATCCATCACAGAATGAACATAATATGATACCAAACAACATTTTGTTTATAACTTGATAATGTTTGAATACAGAGATTTACATTTAATGATTTAATCAAAACATTACAAAATACTTTGAAAGAACTAAAAATTAAGACTGATCAGGCTCTTTAATGACAATCCCTTTGCCAGATAGAACTTGAGCCTTCACAGGAGCTTCAGAATCTTCAGCTGGCTTCTTGCCTTTTAGATCAGCCTTCTTCTTTGCTTCTTCCTTGAGCCTTTACCTTTCAAAATAATGAAAGGGCTTTGGGAAGTACTTGCTTGGCTCCTGAGCATCTGGAGGCAGTCTACCCAGCTTAGCTTTTCTTCTAAATTGTACAATGGCCTCTTGCCTGGCTTCATACTTCTGCCATTCCATCTCATTGTACCACTTGCCTCTTTCCTGCACTTGGTCTTTGACAGCCTTCCATGCAGTGAGTATTATATTTCTGGAAGTAGGACTCCACTTCTCAAAGTCTGGCTTAAGTTCAGCCTGCTCTCTAAACCTTTTCTTAGATAGAAGAGCATCTTGCTGGTCTTTCAAAGTAGCCTCAGGCTTATCAACCTTCCCAATAACAATATTAGTAACCTCCTTTGGAGGACTATACATCCCTTGAACCTGCTGATCAATCATATCATAATCTGGAGGGGGGTAAATGACTTGGGCAACCTCAGGTTGATTGCCTTCAAGTAGACTTGTTTGTATTCCTGACTCAGCCACCATAGCATCATCACACAATGGGGGATATCCCAATGTGGCTCGAATACTATTGGTCACCCATTTGGTGTGCTCTGAGCCTGCATGAACTAGCATCCTCTCCCCCTTTATGGCTTCTCTAGAAACATGATCTCTGAGATCTTCCTTTTGAAATCTGATTTGGCCATCCAGATAATTCACACCCTCTTTAAAAAATGGTTTTAACTTTTGAAGCTTGTCAGATATTTCTTTTTGAGAGGAAGTGAAAGCAGTTTTAACAGAATCAATAGCAGCTTGAAAGTTCTTATCAAATTCTTCCATTTCTTTTGCTCTAGCTGCAGACAGGCCTGGAACAATCTTTTTCAATTCCTCTATGATCTCATGATAAGATTCAGTTAAATTGTCATTCATTCTTAACTGATTTTCCAAGACATAGCTTTGCTTTAAAGCAATATCATCCACCTTAGGGATGATAGTCTGCTGTTGTTTTGCCAAATACACCACAGCATTACCTCCTTTATGGAAGCAATCTGTCATCTCCTTTTTATGCATATTGACCTCAAACCTAATAGATTTTATATCTTGAGCTAAGTCAAACTGCAGGGACTTGTTGTTCTTATCAACATATTTTTCAATGGCCACCCTGTGTTCATCCAATTTCACTTGTAAATCTACCAAGAACTTGTTATAATCAAAGTCAGAAGGAGTGTGATGTGTTGTAGACTGTAGAGCCTGCTTATAGCTCTTGCTCCTTCTCTGGAAGACCATAAGTTTTCTCTTTTTAGCCACCCTGGCTTCTTCAGTCTCTGAATCAGAAGTACTATCAATTTGTACTCTTTCTTTGGGAGGAGGAGAAACAGCTGCTTCAGTGCCATGTTGTACAGTCTCAACATGCACTGGCTCCCCCTCAATTTCTTGCTCCACTTCCAGACTATCAGTAATTATTTCATCATTTGGAAATAACTCCTCCAGAGTATATTCCTTCTGAGCTTGATCATTTGCAGTATTCAAATTTGGAGATTGATCAATTTGAGCATCTTCTTGCACTTGCTCCCCCTGGACCTGTGCAGAAATAGAAATATTAGAAATCTCTTTTGTAGGAAAATACACCAGCTCCCCCTGCACCTGTACTTGGTCATGAGTAGATACAGTTTGTGTAGGTGAATAAACTTGCTGAGCTGATATACTTACTTCTTCTTCTTGAACTGCAGGTATTGTGGCATCCTGAACTTGTGTAGATGCAGGCTGATCTTCAACCTCTAGTCTTACTTGCTCTTCTTGTGGATGCCCAGTACTGGTAGCATGACCTGGGGATTTCTCAGGTGAATCCTGCCTTTCCACTTCAGGCATCTCTTTGGTCAGCACCCTATCCCATCTGGAGAACAATCTCATGTCCATCCTTCTCATGTGATTAATTTTAGTTCCAGGTTGTTGTTGCATAACCTCAAGAATCTCCTTACTTAGGTATATACTCATTATCCTAGCCAGATTTGGCTTCTTGATTCCTTCCTTAATCTTCTCAAAGATTACAGATGACCAATCCGTAGGAATTGTAAAAACAATCCTGGTCATTAGGCTGAACATATAGGCAGAAATCCTATCATGTCCACCTGGCTTGCACAGAATAACTTTTCCAACTACTTCTGACAGAAACTTGCCTTGTTGATTCATTCCTTTCCGATTGAACGCAGCTCCAATTTTCATGGTGGATTCCAATCCACACCATTGAAGAGCCTCCCTAGATTTAGAAGCAGGGACATCCTCTTCATTCTCAATTGTAGGTAATTGCAGAATTATTCTTATCTTTCTTGGTGTAATCTCCACAGGTGACCCATGAACTGTGGATTTTATCTCTTGACTTTCAGAGACTACAGATGCAGAAGTAAAGAACTCATGCACCTCCTTCTTCCATATCTTAGATGGTTCGGAGACCAGAAATTCTAATCCTGAGGCGGAGAGGAGAGAGATAACCCTGAGAACATCTGGAGGGGCAGCAGCAAATGCCTGGCGCACCAACTCATATCCTTCATTCACATTGTCTTCAATCTTCGGTGCCATTGATCAGTCGAGAAAGCTTGAAAGATGAGAGAAAGAGAGAGAGAGAGGGAGAATGTCGACACAGGGTTTCGAAAACCTTGTAAGCGTGTCGACAGAATGAGTTTTTGACCTATTTATACCTTCTGTTTAAAGAAGATCAAAAGTCGCCAAAAACAGACTATAAGTGTCGACACAGATGGATTGTGTCGACACAAGCTTCTATTATCTCGACTACAAGTTCGTCTACTATGTGTCGACACCAATTTGCGGTTATGTCGACACCAGAGATATATAGTAGAGCATCAGAAATTCTGTGTCGACTCTTAGTATAAGTGTCGACACAAAATCTGTAAGTGTCGACACCACTATCCTGGTGAAGTCGACACTACATTCCTGGATAAGTCGACAATATGATTCTTAAGTGTCGACACATATTTTCTGTGTCGACACAATATCTCTGACTTGTCGACATTACTACCCTAAGTCGACACATTATTACTGAATGTGTCGACACCATCTTACTTAGCCAATTTCTGTTTGTTCATCACAACTTATAAGTACAACAAAGTACTTTATACTACTTCAATGTGTCTTAATATCACTTGAATGTCTTGTTACCACTTCAACTTTATTGTTGATGATTTTGTGATTACACTAATCAATGGCTAACATACCTAATTCAATTTTGAATTTATTGAATTTTGTCTCATCTAGGGGCTTAGTAAACACATCTGCTATTTGATAATATGTTTTCACAAATTCCAATGAGATGTCTTCTTTTTCTACATGTTCTCTAAGAAAATAGTATTTTATTTCTATATGCTTAGTTCTACTATGAGAAACAGGATTATTAGCAATAGAAATTGCACTCTTAGAATCACACAAAAGAGGTGTTCTACTTACTTGAATACCATAATCCTTTAGCTGATGCTGCATCCATAATAGCTGTGCACAGCAGCTTCCAGCAGCAACATACTCTGACTCAGCTGTGGAAATTGCCACACTAGTCTGCTTCTTACTACTCCATGATATTAGTCTTCCTCCCAGGAATTGACAAGTACCTGTAGTACTCTTCCTATCCTCTCTACATCCTGCAAAATCTGCATCTGAATAGCCTGTTAGTTGAAAATCTCTATTCCTAGGGTACCAAAGACCTAGATTAGGTGTGCCCTTAAGATATCTCAGAATCCTTTTAACTGCAGTATAATGAGATTCTTTAGGGCAGGCTTGGTACCTAGCACAGACACATGTAGCATACATAATATCTGGTCTACTAGCAGTGAGATATAGTAGTGAGCCAACTATTCCTCTATACAAAGTCTCATCAACAGGTTTACCTGCATCATCTTTGCATATATGGCATACTTGTTCCCATAGGAGTTCTCATGGTAGAGGATGACTCCATACCATATTTCTTAATCAATTCTTTGGTGAACTTAGACTGGGATATGGACAAGCCATCATCAGTCTGTCTTACTTGGAGTCCCAAGAAGAATTTCAGTTCCCCCATACTGCTCATCTCAAACTTCCCTTGCATAAGTTTGGCAAACTTTTTACAAAGGTTGTTTTCAGTAGATCCAAAGATTATGTCATCAACATAGATCTGAACTAAGATGATCTTGCCTTTGGATTCCCTAAGGAATAGAGTTTTGTCAATTTTTCCTCTTGAGAATTTATTCTCAATAAGGAAAGTAGACAGAGTTTCATACCAAGCCCTTGGGGCTTGCTTTAACCCATACAGAGCTTTTCTAAGCTTATAAACAAAATCAGGTTTAAGAGGATCTACAAAACCTGATGGCTGCTCTACATATACTTCTTCTTTAAGATCACCATTCAGAAACGCTGACTTCACATCCATCTGGTATACTTTGAAGTCTTGATAGGCTGCATAGGAAAGGAATATTCTGATTGCCTCCAGCCTTGCTACTGGAGCAAAGGTTTGATCAAAGTCAATCCCTTCTTCCTGCATGTATCCTTTTGCAACCAATCTTGCTTTATTCTTTACTATTATTCCACTTTCATCTAGCTTGTTCCTATAGATCCATTTTGTGCTGGCCTCTTGGTTTAGGAACAAGCTCCCAGACATTGCACCTTCTGAATTGATTCAGCTCCTCTTGCATAGCATCAATCCAGTGCTGGTCTTGGATAGCTTCTTCAAACTTCTTAGGCTCCAATTGTGACAGGAAACTTGAATGTAGAACTGTGTTTTGATTTCTGCTTCTAGTTTGCACCCCCTGTCTTGGATCACCTATTATCTGATCAGCTGGATGATCTCTTAAATGTCTTGTAGCTGGAGGAAGATTCCCTTCTGGTTGAACATCTCCAGCTCCTTCATTTAGCTGAATTTATTGGTTTTCATCAGCTTCTATAGTGTCTTGTTCTCCCCCTGGACAGAAGCCTTCATTTTCCAATGCCCCATCTTCCTTTGATCCTTCAGTAATGGAGAGCTTGTCCATACTTTTGCTTATACCTGTTGAGTAATTTGATCTACAAGACAACTCACAGTTGATTAATCTTGTTTCATCAAACACAACATGCACAGATTCTTCAACAACTTGAGTAGTCAAGTTGAAGACTCTATAGGCCTTACTATTTGTGCTGTACCCAACAAATATCCCATCCTGGGATTTGGCAGCAAACTTAGTCAAATATGACTTGTCATTGTTAAGTATATAACACTTGCAACCAAAGATCCTAAAGTAAGATAGATTTGGTTTTCTGCCTTTCACAATCTCATAGGGAGTCATTTTGTGGCTTTTGGTGATAGTAGCCCTATTAATTACATGACAAGCAGTGTTAACTGCCTCAGCCCAAAAATATTCTGGGAGAGAGGTGTCACTCAATAGAGTTCTACCAGCTTCAATTAATGTTCTATTCTTTCTTTCAGCAATTCCATTTTGCTGAGGTGTTCTAGGTGAGGAGAACTCTTGGAAAATCCCAAAGTCTTTACACAAGTTTGTTATGCTTTCAGATTGAAACTCAGTACCATGGTCACTTCTGATTTTGACCACTGTACTATTCAGTTCATTCTGAATTTGCTTTACAAAATTAAGTAATACACTTGGGGTTTCAGATTTTTGTCTCAGAAAGAACACCCATGTAAATCTAGAATAGTCATCTACAACCACAAAAGTGTAGACCTTCCTACCTAGACTATGAACTGGCATAGGACCAAAAAGATCCATATGCAAGAGGTATAAGCACCTCACAGAATCCTTGTTTTCAAGGCTTTGAAAGGAGGATTTTGTCTGCTTGCCCTTTTGACAAGCTGAGCATATCCCTTCCTTTATACACTTAATTTGAGATCCATTCCTCACTAACTCTTTGCTAAAGAGTTGGCCAATTGTCTTGTAGTTTAGATGAGCCAATCTCTTGTGCCACTTAACACAATGAGAAGCATTGTCATCAGCTACAAGACAGATGGGAGAAGCCTTATTCTCACATTCAAAATTAAGACAATATATATTTCTCTTCCTATACCCAGTCAATATGATCTTTTGATCACTTGACCTCTTGATATGACATCCATCTTTAACAAATGAAATGTCATATCCTAAATCACTTAGCTGGCTTATGCTTATTAGATTATGTTTCAAACCTTTTACATAAGCCACTTGAGTGATAGTAATTAGGTTAGAAGAAATGTTACCAAACCCTTTGATGACTCCTTTTTCAGATCCACCAAAGATCACTTTAGGTCCATCTTTGACAGATGAATACTCCTTCAGCAGCCCCTTTGTTCCAGTCATGTGCCTGGAACAACCACTATCCAAGTACTATATAGGGGCATGGTAACTTGGATTCACCTGCAACACAGAATTACTTACCCTTAGAACCCAAGTAAGTCTTGGGTCCTTGGTTCAAGTTAGCATTAATAAAGCTACCATAACCTCTTCTAACAGGTAGACTATTGTTCTTTATAGCACTTGGGTTATACCAACAGTCTAGTGCAAAATGGTCTCTCTTGCCACAGCACCAATATTCAAACTTATTGTATCTAGATCTAGATACATCCTTGTCAGAAGAATTTCTGTTCATTGTTGGTGCTGCAGCAACTTCACCTACTGATTTCTTAAAACCATTGGGTTTATGACCATAGGTAGGCCTGCTTGCATTTATACCCTTGTTCTTCAGAACATTAGTCTTAATATAACCTTGAATATCTTCATGATCATATTTGTTAGAAGGCACTTTCACCTTACTAAACTTTATGTGGACTGAAAGATTTAGTGGCTGAACAGGAGCTTTGCCTTTCCTCTTGAATCTGCCAGCCCTGGAGTTACCTTTAAATCCTAATCCAGCCTTACCCTTTTGAGTGACAAATTCATCTATCAAGGGTAAGACAGATTTTGGCTTAGAGTAACTAGCCACTAAATCCCTTTCAATTCTAAGTCTGGCCTCCAGACTCTTCACTTGATCATTAGTATAATTAATTGTGCCCATCTGAATAATAGTTATATTCTTCAGCTTGGCAATTTCATTTAATTTTTGATCAATAACTTTCTCTAACTCAGTTGTAGCAACCCTTAGTTCAGCAATTTCCTGAGCCTGAGATTTAACCAGGTTCTTGCTTTTCTTAAGGGCCTGCAATAAATCCCCATACTTGTCTATCAATTGATAGACATCTCCTTCAGATTCAGATGCATCTACATCACTTGATGCAGATGTAGCTGATTCTTCACTTGTACAACAAACAGATGTAATAGAAGGACATTGTACCTTATTAGGACCAGACTGATTCTGGCATATGTCCTCTTCTGATCCTGCCATTAGCCCTATACACTGATGATCCTTTTGTTCATTGATGGAGTCTAGCAACTGCAGAAACTCCTCTTATTCAGACACAGCATATAGTCCAATATATGCTTCAGCTTCAGATTCTGACTCTGAAGTTGACTGGTCTGTTAGACTCCTATCTTTCTTTGCAACAAAAGATTTCTCCTTCTTGCCTTTCTGATGAGTCTTCTTCTTGTCTGAAGACTCCTTTCTCTTATCAGGACAGCCAACCACTACATGTCCAGGCCTATTGCAACAATAGCAGACAATCTTTGAAGTAGTGGCTTTGCTGGGCTTTAATCTGCTCTTCTCTTTCCTTGATGACCTTTTCTTCTGATAATAGTCATCATCTTGCTGTGATGTGGAAGGCCTAGACTTCCATTGCTTCTTTTTCAAGAACCTCTGGAATTGCCTTGTGAATGCAGCAAAGTCTGCATCTGAATCACAGCTTTCTGAACCCTTATCTAAATTTTCAGAAATA
Organism: Platanthera zijinensis; assembly: GCA_039513925.1. Taxonomy (NCBI): domain Eukaryota; kingdom Viridiplantae; phylum Streptophyta; class Magnoliopsida; order Asparagales; family Orchidaceae; genus Platanthera; species Platanthera zijinensis. Next base: position 131,243,429 of record CM077079.1, on the reverse strand, counting down.
TCTTCTGCAACTTCCTTAGGAGGAGATGGGGATTTCCTCCTATTCTTTCTGGTGGCTTCTGCATTGAATGCCACAGTCTTTTCTCTATGCTCTCCTCTTGAATTCTTTTTCTCCTCCTTCCTCACCATAAGTTGCATTTCATAGGATAGCAACTTTCCAAACAAGGTGGGAGGAGATATCTCTGCCAATTTAGCCACTTCTCTTATGGCACAGATCTTTGTGTCCCAATCCTTTGTTAAGGATCTCAAGAATTTGTCATTCAGTTCATAAGTACTGAAGACTCTTCCATAGGACATAAGCTCATTCACAATTCTATAGAATTTCTTGTAGCACTCAGTTATGCTATCAGATTTTCCTTGTCTAAAACTTTCATACTCCTGATTGAGCATAGATTTCCTGTCCTGCCTTACTTCTTCAGATCCCTCCATGTAGACAATCAATGTGTCCCACATCTCTTTGGAGGTCTTGCAGTGAATCAGATTCTGAAATGTTGAATCATCTATGGCACTAACAATAATGTTCTGAGCTCTTTTATCCATGGTTGCCAAGATGATTTCATCCTTGGTCATTTCTGAATAACTCTTTGGAGTTTGGATATTTGCATCAAGAACTGATACCTTCATTGGAATGAAGGGGCCTTCCTGTACTGTGATGTAAATCCTTGGGTCAGATGCCTCCATGAACAGTCTGACTCTTTCTTTCCAAATTCCAAAAATTTCTTTCTTGCATATGGGTAATTTCATAGACCATAGCTCCTTATGATTCTCACCTGAACCCATCTTTTTGAATCTAAATTCTGCCTATCAGATCTACCTCAGACTGTTAAGTCATTTTTGAGGAACCTCCCTCTGATACCACTTGATAGTTTTACTTTCAAGACAACCTAAACACCTAGAGGGGGGTGAATAGGTTCTAATTTCTTGTTTATAAATCTAGGCAGAATTCAATTGCAAATTAAATTATCTAGCACAGCATTCACAGACAACTAAGCATCACAGATTGCACAATGTTTTATAGTGGTTCCCCAAGATTTGGGTACATCCACTTCCCCCTTCACCTATCTAGCAGTATGCTAGATTCGGCCAAACTTCCACTATTCTCAGATCCTCAGATCCTACAGCTCAGAACCTGGATAGGTTCCTACAACTCAGGCTCAACAGCCCTACCTCAGCCTTACCTCAAGACCTACCACTCAGAGAATAACCTTCTCCTACACTCAGGCAAATAGCCCTACCACTCAGAGATCACCTCTCCTACACTCAGCCTTTATAACACAGGCTTACAACTCAGATCTGTGTAAACAGATCCTACAGAAATTTAGAAAAGATATTTTGATGTCTTGCCTTTGTTGAGAGAGAAGAGGACAAGACACTTCTTGATCAGCTGATGAAATCAACTGAATCTGAGCTTTCTTCAAAGCTTCTTGAATCTGAACTTAGCTGAGTTGATTTCCAAATAGCTTCTTGAGAAACCACTGATGGCTTCCTTCTTCTTCTTCAAGATGACTGGATCCCTCTCTATCCAACACCTTTTCTTATACTTCAGACTTCTTCTTCTTCTTCTTAGATCTACTGATGAAGATCTTCTTTAGAGCTTAGCACTTTCTTGAATTGAAGCTACAACAGGATCGTAATCCTTTTGTTTCTTCTTCTTAGATCTTCTTCAGTTATTTTTCTTAGCTTAGCTGCCTTCTGAATATGTCTATTTATAGACTTTCTTCATGGTAACCGGCTGATCCGGTTTCTAACTGATTTCTGACAGGTCTGACAGCTTCAGTTAAACGGTGGCAACCCACAGCTGTCAAGTCTTCAAACAGTTCCTGTACCTTAGCCTTGGACAGTAAAATGTCGAGACAGTCTGTTAGAAAGTGTCGAGACCAATCTGTCTATCTGTGTCGACACAAGTGACTTTGGTGTCGACACAGTCTTTGATGATGTCGACTGAGTTGCCTTTAAGTCGACACAGCTTCTTCAGAAAATAACTTGGTCTAGACTCTGCAGTGTGTCGACACAAGTCCTGTGTGTCGACACAGTTGTTGTAGATTCAGAACTCAGTATGTATCGACTCAGCCTTCAGGTGTCGACACAGCAATATTCAACTCTGCCAAAATGTGTCGACTCAGTCTTCTGGTGTCGACACAAGCATAGTCGACTTCTGCCAATATGTGTCGACTCAGTCTTCTGGTGTCGACACAAGCATAGTCGACTTCTGCCAATATGTGTCGACTCAATCTTCTGGTGTCGACACATCCACCCAGTGTCGACTCAGTTGAGGTCGACTATCCTCTTTTGTGAGTCGACACACTTTCTCTGGTCGACAATCTTTCACTAGTCGACTATCTTCCACTAATCGACTATTTTTCTCTGGTCGACTATCTTTCACTAGTCGACAAACTTTCTCTAGGTGTCGACTATCTTTCACTGTGTCGACACTGCTTCCCAGTGCTGAGGTCGACGATTTTCTTTATGTGTCGACACTACTTCCCAGTGTCGACATAAGTGTGGTCGACTATCTTTCTCTGTGTCGACACTGATATTCTGAAGTGTCGACACAAATATTTTGAAGTGTCGACACAATTTCTTCAGGTGTCGACATGTGGACTTAGAATATTTTTCTGCATTCTTTAATACTTCTTCACCTGCACATGTCAACTCAAAACAACATCAAATACACCTTGATGTATATCATTGAGCTAAGTTGGGCTTCTTCAAATCAGGTACACATTTTTCAATGTACCCAACAAGCCCAGTGTTGGTCCAGGGATAGAGTCTGTTTTCAGTGTGGGCAGAAGGGTCACATTAAGTCGAGGTGTCCTCAGGTCCAGTCAGCTCTTCCTGCAGTTCCATTGCAGGCATTACCTCCACCTCAGCGTGTGGACAAGGGAAAAGGGAAGCTGAACGTGATTTCTTCCGAGGAGGCTCAGACTTCGACCCAGGTGATCTCAGGTTAGTTGTTTATTGTTTTTCTTTCTAGCCTGGTGGTTTAGTTGCTAGATTATTTACGGTACTGTTGTGCTAGTTCCTTAGCTTTGTGCGCTCCTATAGGGAAATTTAAGGTGAAGAACCGCTGGGCGCGTGTTCTGTTTGACTGGCGCTACCCACTCGTTCGTGGCTAGAGCCTTTGTGGAGCGTCATCGGTTGTCTCTAGATCAGGTTCGGGATTCCTTCCGTGTCAAGTTTCCCTCTGGTGAATCTGTGTTGTCAGATTTGGGTATTTTGGATTGCCCGGTTTTGTTGGGGGATTTTCTTGCGAAGGCGGACCTGAAGATGATTGATCTAGAGGACTTCGATGTCATTTTGGGCATGGACTGGCTCTCTCGGTATGATGCGGTCATTCAGTGCAAAGGAAAGCGCTTGGACTTCATCAGGGACGACGGTCAGCCCGGCAGCGTGTATGCTGATCCGTGTCAGGATTCTCCTGTTCTCTCTGCGGTATGTGTTTAGAGATTGTTTCTTTCTGATTGTTGTGTTTGTTTAGTCTCGGCGGTTGGAATTGTTGTTAGCGTGCCACGCTTGGAGGAGATTCCTATTGTTCGTGGTTTCGCCGATGTTTTTCCTGATGATCTTCCTGGTATCCCTCCTGAGCGGGATGTGGAGTTTGTTATTGATTTGGAGCCGGGTACGCGTCCTATAGCTAAGGCGCCGTACCGGATGGCCCCTCGTGAGCTAGAGGAGTTGCGAATTCAGTTAGATGAGTTGTTGGCTAAAGGTTTTATCAGGCAGAGTTCGTCGCCTTGGGGTGCTCCTGTTTTGTTCGTAAAGAAGAAAGATGGGTCGATGCGGCTTTGCATCGACTATAGAGAGTTGAACAAGGTCACTATCAAGAACAGGTACCCTCTGCCGAGGATCGATGATTTATTTGACCAGTTGCGTGGTAGCACGGTGTTCTCTAAGATCGATCTTCGTTCGGGCTATCATCAGCTCAGGATCCGTGAGGCAGATATTCCACGGACTGCGTTTAGGTCGAGGCATGGACACTTTGAGTTTTTGGTGATGTCGTTTGGTTTGACCAACGCACCATCAGCTTTCATGGACATGATGAATCGGGTATTCAAGGATTTCCTAGACAAGTTCGTGGTGGTCTTCATTGATGACGTGTTGGTTTATTCTCGCAGTGCTGAGGAGCATGAGCAGCATCTGCGCTTGGTACTATCAGAATTGAGAAACCACAAGTTATTCGCCAAGTTGAGCAAGTGCGAATTTTGGTTGCCTCAGGTTTCTTTTCTAGGCCACGTGGTGAACAAGGATGGGATCTCGGTTGACCCAGAAAAGATTGCAGCAGTGATGGATTGGAGTAGGCCGAATACTCCTAAGGAGATCAGAAGTTTCTTAGGGTTGGCTGGCTATTACAGGAGATTCATGGAGGGTTTCTCTTCTCTAGCCGCACCTTTGACCAAGCTGATTCAGAAGAATGTGGCTTTTGTTTGGAGCGAGAAGTGCGAAGAAGCTTTTCAGGAGTTAAAGAGGAGATTGTGTACTGCTCCCGTTCTGACCCTTCCTACTGAGGGCGTGGATTATGATGTGTATGTGGATGCTTCGCTTGTAGGTTTGGGATGCGTATTAATGCAGGATGGAAAAGTAATCGCTTATGGGTCAAGGCAGCTGAAGACTCATGAGAAGAATTATCCTACGCATGACCTTGAGTTTGCAGCGGTTATCTATGCGTTGAAGTTGTGGAGGCACTTACTTTATGGGGCTCAGTGCAAGATTTTTACTGACCATAAGAGCCTGAAGTACGTGTTCACGCAGAAGGAGTTGAATCTACGTCAGCGGCGGTGGCTTGAGTATGTGGCGGATTATGACGTAGAAATCCAGTATCATCCGGGCAAGGCCAATGTGGTGGCCGACGCCCTGAGCCGAAAGACGGGAAAGATCTTTAACCTCTCCGCCGATCGGTTAGTTGAGGAGTTCCTCCTTATGGATATTTCAGTGGGATGCTGTGGTTTGCAGAGTAGTTTGTCAGTGGCAGAGCCGTCCTGGATTTCTTTGGCTAGACTGCATCAGAAGGACGATCTGGATCTGTTGCACCTTTTTACCAGGACAGAGAAGGGAGAGTTGCCAGATTTTGCTATTGATGATGCGGGTACTTTGAAGTACCGCGGCAGGTTTTGCGTTCCCACTGTTGGGGACATTAGAGGTATGATTTGCAGTGAGGCTCATGGTTCCAGTGTTGCCTACCATCCAGGATCTATGAAGATGTACCGTGACTTAAGGCAAATTGCTTGGTGGTATGGTATGAAAGGAGATATAGCCCGATTTGTTGCTGAGTGTCACACTTGCAAGCGTGTGAAGGCCGATCATGGAAGGCCTGGTGGTAAGTTGACTCTGCTAGAGATCCCGACTTGGAAGTGGGAGAGTATATCTATGGACTTCATTACGGGTTTGCCAAAATCCCCGAGAGGATTTGATTCTGTTTGGGTTATAGTGGATAGATTGACGAAGTGTGCTCACTTCGTGCCTTATAAGATTGATTACCCGATGAAGAAGATAGCGGAGTTGTACTTGAATGAAGTCATCCGACTCCACGGTGTGCCAGTTAGCATCATTTCTGATCGAGACTCCCGGTTTACTTCTCGTTTTTGGCAGAGTCTGCAGGAGGGTTTGGGTAAGGATCTGAGGTATTCTACTGCGTACCACCCTCAGACCAATGGGCAGATGGAGCGGGTCAATCAGATTGTTGAGGATATGATCAGGTGCTATATTTTAGACCACGGTGGAGCGTGGGATGAGCGTCTGCGACTCATGGAATTTGCTTATAATAACAGTTATCAGGAAAGCTTGCAGATGGCTCCGTTCGAAGCTTTGTATGGGAGGCGCTGTAGGACTCCGTTGTTTTGGGCTGAGGCTGGTGAGAAGCCTTTGTTGGGTCCAGATGCTCTGGAAGAGATGGAAGTCGCTGTGAAGCTTATTCGTGAAAAGCTTCGTTTAGCTCAGGAGAGGTATGAAAAGAACGCCAATCGGCGTAGGTCTGCTTTGGAGTTTTTAGTAGGGGATCATGTATACCTCAAGGTTTCTCCAATGGTTGGTGTGAAGAGATTTGGTAAAAATCGGAAATTGGACCCAAGGTATGTGGGCCCGTTCGAGATTTTGGAGCGGATTGGTGTGTCTGCTTATAGATTGGATTTGCCAGCGAACTTCCCTGGTGTTCATAATGTTTTTCATGTTAGCCAATTGCGGAAGTGTGTGTGCAGCAGTGGGCAACTCTTGGATGTTGTGCCCCAGTTGGAGCCCAACCTCTCTTTTGTTGAGGTGCCAGTTCGTATTTTGGATACTCAGGAGCGTGTACTGCAAAAGAAGTCCATACCGATGGTGAAAGTTCTATGGAAAAATCAGGATTTGGAGAGCGCAACTTGGGAGCTAGAGTCGGCCATGAGGAGGGCGTACCCTCACCTGTTTCGCTGATTTGATCGGTATGTTTCCCTTTGTAACTTCTGTTTGTTACTTTTCCTTCTTTAGTAGGAGGGTTGTGCGTAAAGTTTCGGGGCGAAACTTTCTTTTAGGGGGAGTGACTGTAACGCCCCGTTTTTTTCAGCGATTATTTTTATTCTCATTTAGCGTTACGATGACGCGTTTCCGTGGCTTGTGCCATTTGTGGAGTGTGGTTTAGCTCCTTAGAACTGAGTGCCCTATTCTGTAGCCTGTTGGCAAGATCTCCCTAGCAAGCCGAGTCGTTTTGGGTGACCCGGTGTGGCCTCTCGGGGGGATGTTGGTGTTTGGCTTTATTTGGGTATAACTCGAGTTCTGTTCGTCGAAAATTAATTTTGACTTCGCCGTTGTGTTCGTAGCGTGGGTATTTAGCTACGGTGCGAATTTCGTCGAATTCCGAGGTAGTTCGGTTTTCGCGTCGTTTAGGTGCTTTATGTAATTTTGTAATTAATTATATTATTATATAATTATATATATATATATATATATATATATATATATATATATATATATATATATATATATATATATATAAAGTTTATGAAAAGGCACGCATCATCTTCTTCCCCGCTTGAAACCGCCGGCCCTGTACGAGAGAACGGAGAAACCGCATACCCTTCCCTTCGGACGCCGATTCCCGGAGCGTTTGTGGACGGAATTCGATTCCGAGAGTGGATTCGGATTGCTCTCGTCAAGACCATCATTCCTGCGGTAAGAAATTCGATTTTCGTGGAGTTTTGGGAGGTTTGGAATTTTCGGTTTTGGAAGTTTTCCGGCATTAATGGCCGAGTGTTTGTTTTAGGTGTTGCAGCCGTTTTGATCCGTGCGAAGAGGAGGAAAGCAGTCCAAAGCTTCGCTGTGAATTGAGGCAAGTGGTATTCTTGCCCTTGCCAAGTTTTCTTTTCGATTTTCTTGCTGAAATTGAAATTCCGGTTAGCCCAGGTTAGAGGCCTTGTTGTTCTCATTTTCTTGCTATCTATAGGGCTTAGTTCTTCCTACTGAAACCCCCCCTATTTTGTGATGATTGGAATCCAAATTGTCGGCGTGGAGCCGTTGTTTTCCTTTATTTTGATTGTTGCTCTGGTTCGGGTGTAGCCAAGAGGGAGAGTTAGGAGGGGGGGTGTGGTTGCCGATTTTTCGTTAAGGTATCACTCGAAAGATTTGGCATAGTTCGTATGGTAGTGGTGCGCGACGTTGATAGTTGTCTGCTGCTACTACAGTGGCGTGAGTCGTGTGCGCCTTCCGGTGTCGTTCGGGAAATTCCAAACGGTACAGGTTAGCCGCGCACGGTCATCAACCGTTAGGGCGCACGACCACTGGTCGTGTGCCTCTGCTCGTGCGCTGCTGTCTTTCAGTTTCCAAAGTTCTGTCTCGGAAAATCGCACGAGCGCTGGCAACAGTGCGCACGACCAGTGGTCGTGCGACACTGATCGTGCGCAGTTGCTAGGTTTTCTATCAGGTTTTCCAGGTTCGCTTCGCACGATCATCAGCCGATGAGTGTGCACGACCACTGATCGTGCGTCACTGATCGTGCGCTTTGTATATTTTCTTTTGCTAGGCAAATTTAGATGGTTTCGAGTGCGGGAGTTTAGATACTCAAGTGGCAGGCAACTACTCGAGTTCTGGATCTTCTGCCTTGGTCGTTCGACTGTCGTCGAGCTCCGTATTCTTTAGTGGGTTTGTGGGTAGTAACTTTATTTTGGCGGCGAGTGAGGCTAGCTCACTCAACGCCAAAGTTTAGGTAGGCACTGAGTGGGTTTCACTCAACGCCTAGTCGTGTTGGTTTATTTCAACACTCTTCCTTTACCTTGTATTTCGTTTCCGAGTGGATTTCCAGTTGTATTTCTGGGTTTTCCTTGTCGGTTGTTTTCTTTATTTTCCTAAAGGCCGAATTGTGGGTCGTGGTTAGTAGTGGTGGTTGTAGCTCTTTATGGGGGTGGAGTTATGTGATATAGCCAAGGCCACCCATGTTTTTCTTGCTCCAGGTACGGGCTGGGCATGTCGGGTGGAAGGTCCCTTGTGTTTTCACGTGTTGACCCTCGAGCTTTTGACTTGGACATGGTGGATTGGGGGACTGTGTTTGCCTTCGATCCGGTTCCTCGTTGTTGTTTTTGCTACTATCACTTCCCACAGTTTAGGGTGTTAGAAGTTTCTTCTTTGGTAGTTTGCAGCATTCTGGCTCTTAGCAGCCTAGTAGGCCCTGCAGGATGTGGTTCCTGGGCTGGGTCGTTGCTGTTGCTTTGCACGTTGTGCATTTCTTGTGGTCCTGTTGTGGACAGTTGTGACTCTTTCAACTGCATGTTTTTCTGTTACTTTGTCCTTTGGTTGACTCTTTCATGCAGTTTTTCTTTGTTTAGCTTGCTGAGGTATTCTGTTTTCTTTTGGAATACCCCAGGTTCTGAGCTGTAGCCAGTCTGGTGGATAGTTGGAGGTGGTGTTGTTGGTGGACTCCCGGACCTTGGAGTTCTGTTTACCTTGTTAGTGAGTTTGTTTTCAGTACTCTCTTACAGACATATATTTGTGCTAGTGGGTTCGTGTCAGTTTGTTGGCGCCCACTGGTAGTTTTTACCTTGTAATATACTATTGCTGCTACCATTTTCTGGAGATAGTCTACTTGCTCTGAGAAGGTTTTATGCTAGGTTGCTAGTTATTTTTAAACTATAATTGTTATTATAAATAAAGCTCATGATCAGCATGTTTTATAAGCGAAATCACTATTTTTCCAAATCACGTATAAAGAGCATGAGTGGTTCTCTTGGAACCCTTATGCGCTCCTTAGGAGGTTAAACCTAAATAAAGTATTTTTCCGCAGCGTATAAATATAGTTTTCTTTTGTGGACTAGGTGATCCACTGAGCCGAGGGATACAGTCTCTAAAATATAACTGATTTTCTATTCATTAAGCATATGATTTTCTTGCATAAAGATTGTAGTTGGTTTTGCCTGAGCGTCAGCAGTTATCCCCTGCTTGACGTGGCATCATGACGCGTGTTTTCTCTTACTCTGATAATTCTTAATTCGGAGAAAATGCGGGTTGTGACAGGTAGTGGGTCGGTATAGAAAACAAAAAGAGATTTTATTTTTACCGCCTCCGATCTCCGGCGTCATGGAAATCAAGTTGTAATTGTAAAAACAGGTGTTGATTTAGTTTGAATAAAATTCATGTACTGTTGTTTTTATTATTTGTAGTGTTGTGAATGTTAGCTGGTGTTTCTCTAAAGGGTGCATAAATCTCCAAGTAGAGATTTGCCCAAGAAAACGAGGTCTGTGACCTACCGCCGCCCGCTAACAAGTTAGCGTCCCGCGGTAGCGTCCAGAACTAGTTTTTTTGGACAAAAATAATTCAAATTTTTAACTAACTCGTAAAACCTTATTTACCCCCCTCTAAGGTTGGCCACTAGATCAAACACGCACTCCCACGCACTCCGCCTCCTTGCGCGCCCTCGGGCGCGTCTCTTCTTTGCGTTCCCCAGCACGCTCCGCCTCCTAGCGCGCACTCGCGTGCTCCACCTCCTTGCATGCTCTCATGCTCGTCGTTTCCTTGCGCGCTCGCGCACACGCCTTTTCCTTGCGCGCTCTTGGGTGCGTCTTTAACTTGCACGCTCCCGCACGCTTCGCCTTCTCGTGCGCTCTTGCGCATGTTGCTTCCTTGTGTGCTCCTCTTCCCTTCACACTCCGCACGCTCCCCTTCAGTGAGCGCTCTAGACAGGCGCCCCGTATGCTTACCTCCTACAAGCACTCCACACACTCTCCTCCAGCAAGCGCTGAGCGCGCTCTCTGCCAACAAGAACCCCGCGTGAGCCGCCCTTACTTCCTACAAGCTCACCACGTTCTCTCCTCCAACAAGTGCCACACACTCTCTACCAACAAGCTTTCCGCGTGCTCTCCGCCAACAAGCGCTCCGCGCCCTCTCTACCAACAAGCGCTCTGTGCGCTCTCCTCCGACAAGGGCCTTGACACTCTCCTCCAATGAGCGCCCAACGTGCTCTCCTCCAGCAAGCGCGCCACGCGCTCTCCATCAGCCAGTTCTCCGCGCGCTCTGCCATCAAGTTCGCTCCAAACGCACCACCGCTTGTTCCGCTCTCAAAACTACTGCAAGTATTCAACGTCTTCAGCTCAACAATGAGCCCACCAAGCGTCAACAAGTCAGCAATTCTCGTCACCTCTAAGTGCAACAAGAGACAATCTATAGAGGATAGGATGTGCCCAGCGCGTCGCACAAGCTTCTAAGTCCCAGACATCAGAACAAATGCAACAAACTGTTCCCGCTTCCAAGAACTATCAGAGGACTCCAGAATACAACGAACGTATAGCTCCTCGCATCACACAAAGAAATTGTTAGCTCTGCGAATGGTGGTTTGTCACCCTCCGAGCTCTTCTCACTTTCCCCGATAATTGTAACGAGAGGCGGTCTGTCGCCCTCGAGTTCTTATAAAAACCCTGTAACAACACTCAGATCTAGTGGAGTATTGGTCGGCACAAATATGACCACGTGGGTTTTCACATAGTTGACGGGTTTTTCACATAAAAAATTGCCTTGTCAGATTTTCTTTCTTTGTGACTGTGTGCGCGCTCGACCGCTCTCTGAGCTAAGACGGTCCAAGTTAATCCGGTTCGACCGAGACGTCGAGTTTGACCACAACAACACTGAATCACTATACCGTTATACTTTTTTTGTACAAATACAGTTGTATTTCAATAATACAATAAAAGTTCAACATTAACGAACAATTGTAATTTTCCTATAAAATAATTTTCAAATCTAACAAAAAAAATCACCATGACTTTCACCAAAACAATAAGAAATAAAATCATACAAATGCACAACATATGAATTTAGAAGGGTACAAACACTACAAGATAGAAAATAAACAAGATTAAAGAAGATTACATCACAGATTCTTCAGGATTATCACTGCTTTTGTACGGTTCATACGGTCGTAACCGCTTGACCGGTGAAAATAAGTCCCCCAAAACGGAGCCTAATACTTCTAATCTCCATTTCATTACATGATCTTGCACGGCCAAAAGAGGGTAGCGGGAAATGAAAACGAGTGGTGGGCCAACATTTTGGCAGGAGACCAGTGAATCAAGATCCCCTGTAGTTTGTACGGATAATTCCAGAGTAGAGTGGGGAAGATCTCACACATTGGATTTCAATCCAACGCGCGAAAACCCACATGTTTTTTAGATTTAAAATTATTTTTACTTTACATTTTTTTATCTTTTAGTGCCGAAATTTTTTTAGGCAAAATTATCAAATTGGTCCCTAAACTTTGGGTACTTTTTCAAATCAGTCCCTAAACTTTCAAATGATTCAAATAGGTCCCTAAACTATTAAAATCACTTCAAAATAATCCTAAAGTGATTTTTCGTTTCTTTTTTTTATTTAATTAAATTTTTATTTCAATACAATATTACAAATATTAGATAATTCTAAAAAAATGATTATAAAATTATAAAAAATAAATTAATCATTCTAATTTACTCAAACAACCCCCCAGTATAAGCTGGCACAAAACAATTTTCACATTAATTGCATCTGTTTTATAACGAAATATGTCTTGTAAGCAAAATCCTAAAACAAAATCCGGCGGGCAGAACAAAATACCCTAAAACACCAGCCGGGGAAATAGAAGACAGCGAGAGAAATGAAAGAAACTTATTATTTTAATAATGTCACCGGCGGGGAGGATGGATGAGTTCCGGCTAGGGGTGCAAGTTGAGTTGAGCCGACTCGAAAGCTCGATGAGCCGGCTCGAAAAAAGCTCGACTCGAGCTCGAGCCTGTGGAGCTCGAGCTCGACGAGCTCGAGCTCGATTACGAGTCAAGCTCGAGCTCATCTATTATTATTCATGAGCTCGCGAGCCGGCTCGCGAGCTTTTTATTTATCGGCTCGCGAGCTTTTTATTTATATATTTTAAATATATATATATATATATATATATATATATATATATATATATATAAAATAAGAAAATAAAGTTCATGAGCTAAAAAGCTCGCGAGCAGCTCGAGCTCGCGAGCTCGATAAGTTGGCATTGAGCTCGACCTCGAGCTGGAATAAATGAGCTCTTCGAGCTCGAGCTCGAGCTTGGAAATTTTGTCATGCTCGACTCGTTTGCACCCCTAGCTCCGGCGAGCAGAACTGCGAGACCTTGTACAGGGTCGGAAAGATCGACGAGCAAGACCGTTTTTTTATAGCAGCTGGTATCGGGTGGAGGAAATGAGAAGCGGGGGAGGAGTAAATAATATATTAAAAAAAATAAGATATTATAATAATTAAAAATCCTTTGGGATTAGTTTGAAGTGATTTTAATAGTTTAGGGACCTATTTGAATCATTTGAAAGTTTAGGGACTGATTTGAAAAAGTACCCATAGTTTAGGGACCAATTTGATAATTTTGCCATTTTTTTAATCATATCATTAATGAAGTTCAGGAGTTCTTACTCGTTGGATGGGTGGAATTTCTCAACTCCAGAGGATCCCGATTGGAGACCAGTCCCGTGGTTGTTTATGTTCTCTTAACACTTGCATATATTTAAAATTTCATCAGAATATATGGGGTGCCGTCGTCAAACTTTCACTATCGAGCTCATTTGGGCTCTCTCTCCCTCCACTCATTCTTCGAATCCATTATCCTCCCAAATTCCTGAATCCATTTTTCCAATTTACACTTTGAGATCGAGATTGTTGCTGGTGTTTGTTGAAGGTTTTATATATTAAATGGATCGTCTTCTCAGTAAAAGGAGAGGCTGTAGTCCGCCTCATTATCCACAGGGGATTCCTCTCTACCCTTTTAGTTCCCACGCTCCTCCCCTTCCAATCTCATTTATCGCTGCCATCTAGCTCCAAGGTACCTTCATTAGGGTATCCGCGTTTTTGTGATTTTGAGCTCGCCGATGTTCTTTCGGTCGTTTTCAATGAGTTTGAGATGTTCTTTTTGCTATTGTACAGCTCTTGATTACCTTCTCGCAGCGATCTGTGTTCACAGAGATCAGCGGGAGTGAGGAATCATGCCGCTCAAGCCGCTGGACTATGAATCCCTGAACGACAATGTGAAGAAGGTGGCGTATGCGGTCAGGGGAGAGCTTTATCTTCGAGCTTCCGAGCTTCAGAAGGAAGGGAAGAAGGTTTTTTCTTATTCTCATTCTTTTCATGTTTTTGGAAATTATGTTCTAGGGTGATCTTATTCTCATTCCTTTTCAATTTGATATTCCTACAGTTTGTGCTTCTTGATTGCAAATGAATCAGGCTGATAATTACTACCAACCCTTAACATTGATCAGGAAATACTTGGGAAATTCCCATTTAAGTTGTGGTTTGACTGGTGTTGAGCTTTATGTACGTTGATATGTGTGTTAGCAAGAGTAAAATTGGATTGTGTATGTGAGCTCATGAAGAAATTTTCATTGAAGAAGGTAAGGAGATAAATTTTTCATTAGGGTGGAGGAATTTAATTGGGAAATTGACATATGGTGAATGATTTCCTCATCAAGATGGTTAAATGATATTGCAATGAATTATATACTTTATGGATAAAGATTAGAAAGAAAGACGGATTGAAAACTGTTATTCTTTCTTATATTTTATTGCATCTCAAACAGCTCGAGGAAGAAATTACTGATATACATCATGTAATGGATGAGAACCTAAGCACTAGAAAATCACTCTCATTAGTTACTATTGTGTCACCTTCCTCCATTCATTACTATTCTTAGTTATTAAAGGTGCAAGGCGCACCAGGGCGCATAGGGGTCTTGGAGCCTAGACGCCAGGCTCAAGGCGCAGACGCGCGCCTGACGAAGGCAAGGCGCAATCATATCCATTTTAAATAATCAACATCAAACATAATTTCAGTTTCTTGATCAAATCCTTCATTTAGTCTATTAATTAATCATCCATTATTATTGTTTATATTTCTTAAAAATAGAATCAATGTGGTCACTTGCATTGTTAGAGCCAAAATATGTCACCAACTCTCCGCGCGCTATTCCTGGAAATGGTGTTCGACAAAGAAAAGAATGTGGATCGCAAGCGATTGGCTACTGACTTGACCGATGGGGGCTAGAGGGCAAGAAGAGAGAAAAAGAGGAGGTCGTTGGCAACGGCGAACACCCGATTGGACCCGCCGTAGTGAATGCCTCTCTTGCGACGAGGCTTTCTTTATTATCTTGGTAAAAGGTTACAATGTGTGGTGCGGCCACTCGGGGGGTATGCACGCGTACAACGACTGAGACTAAGATTGAAACTTAGTGTCCGCACCTACGACGAGACAGGTTCTGGGCCAAGTCCGCGTGTCCCCTCCAAGCACTCCTGGTCCTCCTTTTATATTAGAGGGTAGGCTGCGTGGACGGTTCACGAATCGACGGGCATTTAATGCCTTATAAATCGCGACATTAAATGCGTAGCTGCCCGAGATACACGAAGAGTCGGGCGGCAGAGACTAAAGGAAGAGGCCGCGCAAAACCGCACGACGCTGCTCGATTTGGATCAAAAGAGAGGAGTCCACGCGGGCTTGTTCATAACATCCATGCGTACTCCTAACTGGAGCTTCCAGACTGTGTTCGGAGAAGCTGCTCATGGGTCTCTTGCTGGCTGTCCTTGTCGATCATTGCCGTGCTTCCGGGGGGGGGGGGGGGGCGCGAGCACTCCAGAGTGTCCTTCCGAGAGGTAAGCGAACTCTGAAAACCACTGTTTGCATTGAATGTCCCCTTTCCTTCGGATGCTCTCCTTCAGCATCGCAGGATTTGGGGCCAACATTATCCTCGCACTTTTGTGGTAGTCCGCACGGGCTTCCAGAAAAGTACGCTGGTAGCCACAAAGGACTACAACCAAAGGCCTGTGGTGCAGATCCATAAATAGGATAGGCCGGCCCACCTCTCCTTCACCCCTTTCCCCTGAAAACTTGGAACTTGTCAAAAATGGCCGGCATGGACCAGTGTGTTCTGGAGAAGTTGATGTCGAGGGCTAGTGTGCTAGGAAAAGCTCATGCGTCGCAACCTCTCGCTGAGAATATGCCAACCGGAACGGGTTCGCGGGATCAGTTGAGGAAGGTGGTGGTCAAGCGAGCCCGTCCCGCTAGGAGGTGGATGACTGTCGCGAGTTCCAACCTGAAGACCAATGTTCCTGAAGGAAACCTCCGCGCGATCCTTGATCCAGTAAGGAGGCCCATTATCCTCAATGCAAAAGAGAAAGTGGTGTTGATGAAAGCGTCGTCTTCCCTACGGGTGTCCGCAGCCGCGACCTCTTCTTAGGTCGTACCGCCTGCCGGTTGTCTTGCAGAATCATTAGTGTTTGATGCTTTTGAGGGCGTCGTTTCCCGAAAGGCCTTCGAGAAGACCGGGAAGAATCTGGATGCGGTTGCGGAAAAAGCCCGGCTCTGGATAGCGCAGCTGGAAGAAGAAGCCGCGCGGGTACCTGTCCAAGGTCAAAGCGTACAACAGTTCTTACCTGGGGGCGAGTCGTCAGAGTGGGTTAATTTCGCCGATGCCCTTGGATCACCGCGAAGCGTATGAGAGTCGATCATCATCTCCCCCGATAAAAGGTGCGAATACAGGCGAGCAACCACAATCCCATACCCAGTTGCAGTTTGCTCGCAGGCGAGGGGAATTAGCACAACTGACCTACTTGAAGCTTGTAGATCCTGATATGACTAAGCGCTCCCCCTTTATCCTTGCGCGGTCTGCTGTCCGACCCGGATTGACTTCCAAGCCTTTGGCTCTCTCTTAGTTATTAAAGACGCAAGCCACACCAAGGTGCAAAGGGGTCTTAGAGCTTAGGTGAAAGGGTCAAGGCAGGCGCGCGCCTGATGAGGCAGGTACTATTTTAAATAATCATCATCAAACATCATCTCAGCCTCTTCATCCAGAAAAATTCATTACTATTGTTTATATTTCTTAAAAATAGAATCAGTGTGATCCTTGCATCAAATTTAAGTCCAAACACACAATGCAAACACTAAATCAATCAAAAAAATTTGAGTTCTTACATTAGTTATTTCTTTGTTTTTGAAAAAAAACAACAAAATTCTCACTCAGATGCATCTTTTATGTTCCAAAGGTGCAAATAAGACTAGCCTAGTGAGCCTTGAGCTTTAGGCGTGCCTGAGGTGCACCTTTAACAACATAGGGCTCTCCCAGGGGTCGTGGCCGCGCAACGAGACCGCCGTCCATTGCTGCTACCCTGACCGATGCATTTGGCGAAGAGGACGTTGGGGCCAAAGGACTATTGCCTCCAGAAAAAGGTATATCCTTGCAAAGCATGCTGATATTATTTGGGGGAAGGACTAATTTTTCTCTTACCTGCAGCGCCTTCTCGCAAGGAGGTATTAACGTCAACCCTGCGTGCTATGCGGGGTATCCTGGCGCATATCGAGACACGGGTAGCTGAGTTGGAGGTCGAGTTTGCCAAGCTGCAAGCGGAGTTTGGTCGCCCCGGCAGATAGTTGAAATCGCGCGTCCTTTAGATATTTCTCCCGCCTGAAATGCAATTGTATAACAGTTTTACAAATATACTTAGATTCCCTTGTTGTTTGCTTTATTATTGTCATTGACCGCGTCGGATGGTCCTTGGTCGCACGATCTCTGTGTGTAAGGAGGTTGAGCGCGCGCCTCCCTGCGAAAGGGCGCGTCTTGGCGCCGTTTTTGTTTTTTGCTGAGGCTATAGATAGAGGACCCCACCACCTTCTTTTTTATTCTAAAACATTACTACCTTCTTAATAAATGGCGCGAACTTCTCATCTGCCTAAATCTCAATGCATTCTGCCTTTTTGAGTGACAAACCGCCACGTCCGACCATAGATCGTATTGACGTGGCTATCTTCCTTGACAAGTATCTGCTGGGAGGGACCCAGTCCGCGCGCACACCGAATCGAGAGGAACGAGTGAACTTAGTGTATAAGGGCGAACTCACAGTTCCCCTTAATCATTTTGGAGCAGGCTGTACCCTCCCCGTCTTTCCTGAGGTTGCAGAGATCTTGAGCTACTACGGGATTTTGCCCGCCTAGCTGTCGCCTAACTCTGTGGCGACCATTATGTCATTCGTGACATATTTGAGGCGGGAGAGGATTGCCTTCCCCCTGGAGGTGTTCAGATTTCTATTCCAGGCACTGGTCCTAAAGTGCAGACAGCTGCAATTTAGGTCTGACAGGATGCAAATCAAGGACGTGGTGGCCGCTCCCGCGGGATGACGGTCTCGATTCGCGTTCTTCAAAGGCAATCTGAGTGGTATCAATACTCTTCCCACTCTTTGTTCAGAAGAGGCCTTCTATCCTCCCGCCTTGTCCGAGGTTAGCAGGCGGATTGTCCGCTTTCTGGAGAGGACGTACTTAGACACCCGGTATTACGTCTGTCGGGTAAAGGAAGTTGTGGACGCCCCTGTCCACGAATGTAAGTTTTTTGACAATTTTGTAAGTATTTTACGCTTACCCGCCCTGAGGCCTTTCGTGACTTGTAGTTGTTCTGATGGTCCCGGGCTCCAAACCGCGGACTCCGTTTACGAGCAAGAGGCCGGCTACCGAAGAACAGCCAGATGTCGGAACATCTTCCTCCCCGCCTCTAGAGCAGGGCCCGTACTTTGATTCAATCGTTCCACCGATCGTTAGAGGATCGGACTCTGTAAAGATACCCACCAAGCTACTCTTTTGGAAAGAGACCGCACAAGTTCACCACCATGCCGTAACGATTGCTAGGGCGGTCTGTGGAGCAGCCGACCTTGGGGAGATAGGGGCGACTCCTGCGCGGGATTTGTCCTCCAGAGCAATTGCGGCGAATCTGCGGGCTCTCTCTTATAACTGCGCGGCTTGGAGCCTTCTTGACGATGCTTTGGCCGCGAACGCTCGCCTGCGAGAGAAATTGAAGGTAAGATCCGATCATGTCCTCAACCTTTCCTCTTCTGTGCGAAGAGATAACTCCTTCGCGGTCTCTTGCTTTTGCAGGAGCAGAAGAGTCTGAACTTCACCAGGAGAGGGCTCGAGCCGTTAAGTGTGGAGCTGAAACGACGATTTGTCTCTTGATGGAGGCCGGCGCGTTGAAGCCCGAGTTTGCGGATGTCGACCACCAGACTCTTTTTGCAGGCCATCCGGAGGCGGTGTGTCAGAGCTAGGAGGTGGGCTCGTCGTTGAACCGACCGTGTCAATTGTCTTGAAGTCCTTTCTTTAGATTCTTATGTTTCTGTATTGTTGTAGACAAATTTGTTTGATCATGTAAAGGATTTACTTGTTTTTGAGTGCTACTTCGATTCCCTTTGACGTATAATATACTTGTGCATGACTATGTATTGCAGACGTTCTTGGTTTGAGAGTTAGCCCATTCGAATTAGAAAAACATAGAGTGCCTTAAACCGAGCGTCCGTCTGAACAGATATAAAGAATTTTAGGCGACTCCGCACCGAGCACCTGAATATTTAGATAGGAAAAGCTCCAGGCTATCTCATGCCGAGCGTTTGCCTAGTAGATAGAGAGAATTCCAGGAGACCTTATGTCGAGTGTCCGCCTATTAAATAGTGAAATTTTCAAGCGACCTCATGTCGAGTATCCGCCTTGTTAGAACCGAACAAAAAACAAACCACAAGTAGTATAACTGAAATTTTATTATCTGAAAAAGGTGTTTATTACAAAGGTATGACCTCCCTTTTATAGAATGGAGGAGAGAAGAGAGATTACAAACAAGCAATGTGGGACTAATAATTACAAGAACCTGAAATTATACAAGCCGCATAAGCCGCACAAACCGCCAGACCGCCCAGACTGCCAGACAAGCCGCCAGACCTCCCGGTCTCATCCGACAGACCGCTCGGTATTGCCAAACCGCTCAGACCGCCAGACCGCCCGGTCTCATCCGACAGACCGCTCGGTCTAAACACTCCCCTCAAGCTGGAGCATAGATATCAATCATGCCCAGCTTGTCGCAAATATGAAATAAAGAAACGGACACCAGCTTGGTGAAGACATCTGCCAACTCGTTGTCAGAAGTGACGAACGGAGTACAAATCTTTTTCTTCAAAATCTCTTCTCGAATAAAGTGACAATCGACCTCTATTTGTTTTGTTCTCTCATGAAAGACCGGTTTTTTTGAAATGTATATCGCAGCCTTGTTGTCGCAGAACATAGGAAGAGGATAGTTGTAGAGCTCTTCTAGGTCAAGCATGAGAGCCCGTAACCATTTTAACTCACATGTGGTTGATGCCATACTACGATATTCCGCTTCTGCACTAGACCTGGAGACTACAGACTGTTTCTTGCTCTTCCAGCTCACAAGATTTCTTCCAACAAATGTGCAAAAACCCGAAGTTGACTTTCGGCCTCCCTTATCATCAGCATAGCTTGAATCAGAATACGCTTCAACCCTCAAGTTACCATTCTTCTGAAAAAGGAGTCCTTTCCCTGGAGCTGCTTTAACATACTCCAATATCTCAGGGCAGACTGTAGATGACACTCCCTAGGAGCTTGCATGAATTGGCTCACCTTGCCTACATCATAAGAGATATCGGGTCTGGTCACTGTGAGATAAATGAGTTTGCCCACCAGACGCCGGTACCTTGAAGAATCAGATAGAGGAGGCGAATCATCTGTCCAAGTTTTGTCTTCCCCAATAGCCATGAGACATCTAGCAGGTTTAACACTAGTTAACCCTGCCTCTTTTAGCAGATCAAGAGCATACTTCCGTTGGGAGAGAACTAAAGAGTTGGATTTCCGAGAAATCTCAATCTCCAGAAAGTATTTGGGAGAGCCCATATCCTTAGTGACCAGGTGTTGCCGAAGGTGTTTCTTTGTCAAAGCTACCCCAGCCTGGTCGTCGCCAGTCAGAAAAATATCATCCACATATGCAGCAAGAACCACCATACCAGAGGAGGTTTTGCGAATGAATAAGGAGTGATCGGCTGAACTTTGTACAAAACCAATGGCAGTAACAATGCCACTTAACTTGTCAAACCAAACCCGAGGGCTTTGCTTTAGGCCATATATGACCTTCTTCAGATGACTTACTCGTGTCTCCCCCTGAGCAACATACCCAGGAAGTTGCTCCATGTATACGGCTTCCTGAAGGTCACCATAGAAAAAGACATTCTTGACATCGAGCTGAGAAATGGGCCAGTCCCGGTTGACAGCCACTAAGAGTGTGCAAAAATAACCGAAAAACCGAAAACCGAACCGGAACCGAACCGAACCGAATGGTTTGGGTCGGTTCCAAATAGCTTCGGTTCGGGTCCGGTTCCTATATTATCAGAACCGACAATTCGATTTGATTCCTGGTTCCAAGGGTCGGGTACCCAGAACCGACCCGAGAACCGAATATTAATGCTAAAGAAAATATTTTGAGACACTGATTATAGTCGTATGACCAAATATGAAAAAATAATTGAGAATATAGTGTTATGGCTAAAAAATTATTTATTGTACTTGTGTAGTTGCATGATTTTAATATAATATAAAATCATGATTCAATTATTTTGAGATATTGAAACTTATATTACAATGAATCATGAGTTGAAAAAACCATTTTTTAGTTTTGTCAGACATAGGTAGAACCGAGAACCGAACCGAAGCAAATGGTTCGGATCTGGTTCTATAGAATATGGACCGTGGGTTGGTTCCGGTTCCAAAAGTTTAGAACCGAACCTATATGGGTCGGTTCTTGGTTTTGGGTGGAACCGAACCGAACCGATCCGAGTTGCACCCCTAACAGCCACAGAGAGAAGAACCCGAATGGTGCTGAGACGAGCAACGGGAGAGGTGTCAAAGTAATCAACCCCATAAGTCTGAGTGAAGCCTTTGACGACTAAGCGGGCCTTGTATCGATCCACGCTACCGTCCGGGCGGAACTTCACAACGAATACCCATCGACATCCAACCACATCAGTGCCCAAAGGGGGGGAATAAGGGTCCATGTACCCCTTTCAGTGAGGGTAGTAATTTCCTCATCCATGACGGTCTTCCAATGAGGAATAGTAAGAGCCTCCTGGTAAGTGCGGGGAGTGTCAGTGGCAGAGATAGCCAAGGCAAAGTCCCTGTGAGAAGGAGTTAGACGATCATATGAAACAACAGCAGCTAGGGGGTGTTGAGTACACGTTCACACCCCTTTGCGAAGAGTAATGGGAATATCCAGGTCATCATGTTCCTCAGTGTCCGGGACATACGTAAAGGAGAGAGCTGGCCCGGGAGTAGAGAGAGGCGACTGTGGAGAAGAAGGAGATACCTAAGGAGGAGGACACAGTGGAGGAGATGGTGGAGAGGGAGGGGGTGGCATAATCTCGATAGGTGTAGAGGGAACGGAAGGGGTGGTAAGTGAAGTCGGAATATCAGGAGAGGAAGAGGAGTCGGGAGAGAAGTAGGAGGCATTTTCAAAGAAAGTGACGTCCGCAGAGACAAACTGCTTGCGGGTAACCGGGTCAAAACAACAATAGCCTTTCTGAGTGATAGAGTATCCCAGAAAGACACACTTGGTGGCACGTGGTGAGAGTTTGTCACGGGTGGCAGAGGGAGAGTGCACAAAGACTGTGCATCCAAAGATACGTAGGGGAAGAGGAAACGGATCCCTCCCAGGATATAGAATGGAAAAGGGGGTTTTGCCATGGAGAATGGTGGAGGGAAGACGATTGATAAGAAAGCAGGAGATGAGAACAACATAGCCCCAATAGGAGCGAGGAACGTGCATTTGAGTCAACAGAGTGCGAGCGACATCAAGGAGGTGACGGTTTTTGCGTTCAGCCACCCCATTTTGCTGTGAAGTATAGACACAACTAGTTTGATGAATAATCCCATTTTGCATGCAGAAGGTAGAAAAGTCATGACTGATATATTCTTTGACATTATCAGATCGAAAGACTTTAATAGAAACATTAAACTGAGTTTTTATCATAAGATAGAAAGACGTCCATACAGAAAATAATTCGGAGCGATCTTTTAACAGATACACCCACGTACAACGAGAGAAATCATCAATAAAGGTGACAAAATATGAACTCCCCCGACCAATGGTGAGGGTAGGAGACGGACCCCAAATATCGGAGTGGACGAGATCAAACGGACGGGTAGATCCACGAACTTGCTTTGGAGGGAAGGACGAGCGATGATGCTTGCCAAGCTGACAGGCCTCACAGTTGAGGGGAGGACTTTGGGAAGGAAGTTGGGGCAGAAATAAATGAAAAAGTCGTGGAGGAGCATGACCAAGGCGAAGATGCCATTGGAGAAGATCTGTGGAGGTGTTAGAAAAGGTGGATAGAGCGGAAACGTTGTCAAAGAAGTAGAGGCCGCCATTCTCAGTCCCAGTAGCAATCGTCCGTCGGGAGTCCGGATCCTGAAAAGAACAAGAAGTAGAAGTAAATGTGACAGAATACTGTAACTGCTTGCATAGAGACGTCACAGATAATAAGTTGCACGAAAATTTGGGCACGTAGAGAGTATCCGCCAAGAGAAGAGACAGAGTGACAGGAACCACGCCTGTCCCATTGACCGGTGAAGGAGAGCCGTCAGCGAGAATAACCGGGGGAAACCGATCATGTGTTTCTAGGAGAGAAAAACACCGGGGATTGCCGGTCATATGATTGGTAGCACCGGTGTCGATCAACCATTTTCCTTGAGTAACAACGTTGGCACTACCAGAAGATGTGACCACGGATGTGAAAGCCATGAATGGAGGAAAATAAACTGCGCGAGAAGACACCACAAGCCGCGCGAACAACAAGAAGACGAACGGCAAGGAAGGCCGCAACCAAGAAGCAGAGGGAAAGAGGTCGCACGGCTAGAAAGAACAAGCCGCGCGAACAGCAAGCAGGACGAGCAACAAATGAGGCCGCAGCGGACAGAGAGATGAGTCTGCAGTGGTCACGGTGACAACACACCAGCGGCAAGGAAGGCCACGACCAAGATGCATAGCAAGGCAAAGGGGAAGAAGTCGGGCGGCTAGAACACAGGCCGCGCGAACAGAAGAGGGGGGGGGGGGGCTGGGAGGCGAAAGGCGAACAAGGCAAAAACAGGTCGCGGTGACTGAAGAGGAGGAGGAGGGCGCGGCGACTAGAACAGGTCGCAAGAAAGAAGCAAGCAAAAGAAACAGGCCGCGCGAACAGGGCGCAAGCAAACAGGCCGCGCGAATAGGGGGCAAGCAGACTGCGCGGACAGGGCGCGCGATCAGGGTGCAAGCAAACAGGCCGCGCGAACAGGGCGCAAACAAAAGAAACAGGCCGCGCGAACAGGGCGCAAGCAAACAGGCGGAAGAAACAGGCCGTGAAAAACAGGTCGCGCGAACAGGAAGAAAGCCGCGCGGACAGAGAAGGTACAAAGAATCAGGAGGAGTAGATCGAGTCCTCTGATACCATGTTAGAACCGAACAAAAAACAAACCGCAAGTAGTATTACTGAAATTTTATTATCTGAAAAAGATGTTTATTACAAAGGTATGACCTCCCTTTTATAGAATGAAGGAGAGAAGAGAGATTACAAACAAGCAATGTGTGACTAATAATTACAAGAACCTGAACCTATACAAGCCGCATAAGCCGCACAAACCGCCAGACCGCCCAGACCGCCAGACAAGCCGCCAGACCTCCCGGTCTCATCCGACAGACCGCTCGGTACTGCCAAACCGCTCAGACCGCCAGACAAACCGCCAGACCGTCCGGTCTCATCCGACAGACCGCTCGGTCTCAACACGCCTATTAGATAGAGAAAATTCCAGGCGACCTCATTTCGACTGTCCGCCTATTAGATAAAGAAAATTCCAGATAACCTCATGTCGAGTGTCCGCCTATTAGATAGAGAAAATTCCAGGCAACCTCATGTCGAGTATCCGCCTATTAGATAAAGAAAATTCCAGGCGACCTCATGTCGAATGTCCGCCTACACCGCTGTCATGACCGACTTTATTTTAGAGCGTTGTAAATTGTCGAGCGGACGGATCGTGGCGAAGTGTTGCGAATCGTCGAGCGAACACCTGCCAGATCAATCATGGCAAACGACACGACTTGTTGGTCGGGCATCTGCCTTGGGAAACAAAATGAGACTGTTTGTGCTCCTTTGGAGGAGTCTGCTACTCCATGTGGTCCGCTTGCTAGAGGTTAAGGATTTCATCCAGACCTTAGGCATCCGCTAAGCTCTCGTTTGCGTGCAACGTTAAAGAATGCTAGTGGGGAATAAACGCCTGTTGCTTGGAGCTCAATCTCGGAAGAAAAGCAATAATACTGACAATGCCTCGATCAATGCGCGGCTGGTACACACATCCAGACCTGCCACATTTGCCGCTCGAGAGTATCTCACGAGGGCAGTCATCGCGGTTTTATGGTGGGGGAAGTGACTCACACCGATAGGAGGGTCGGTGGCCCGAGGACCCAGGTTCTACGGCCTCCAGATACGTCCTAAGGGGTCTCACCAGGCAACGGTAACCATGCATGGGCGTTAATCCCAGATATGTTTTAGCTTGTTTCAGGCGTCGAAGGTTTTAGGGGAACGTTTCTTGCATGACCTGAAACTTTTCTAAAAAATAAATTTTAGATCTTTTATTAAGAACAAAAAACATGCAAGGCTCTTAGATTGATGATTAGATGTATAGAGAGTAGGCAGAGAACACAAAGCCACAAATGTTAGACCATTCAAGGTTGTCAGGTATGTGGGCTGCTCTGGCCGTCATTCTCTAACAGAACCTATTCTTCTACTGTTCCTGCATACCAAGCCCCTTCGACCGACATCGGGACATATTCTTCCACCAGATCCGCAGTATGTACCTTCTTGAGGGGGAGTGGAATGTATTCCTCTATCATGCTCGGAGGTTGGGTCTCTCCAACTTGAGATGGCACGTATTCCTTTATCGAGTTTATAGATCGGATGTAGCACTCCTGGGCCATTTTTGGGTCACTCCTGACCCTGAATTGTTTCCCTCCCAAATTTTAGAACTTGATGGTAAGTCGAGGCGATGGCCTGAAAGTCATCCAGGAGGGGTCTCCCGAAAATTGCGTTATAGCTGCTTGGGGCATCGATAATCAGGAAGGATTTCCGTCATGCTATTCCACACAGGATGACTGTCAGATCTATGCTACCTTCTACTTCCTTTCTCTCCCCCGAGAAACCATAAAAGGGAGCCGTCACAGGCTTTCAGGGGCTCGTCCTTCCGTAGTACCTCATAGGAGGGCTTGAATAAGACATTAACAGAGCTTCCTGTGTCTACCAGGATCCTGGCGACCACATAGTCCCCTAAGACGGCATTGATGACGACTGTATCATGAAAGGGGTTGATGAATTGAGATAAGTCTTCTTCCTTAAATGTCACGGCTCCACGAGGTGGTGGAGCTAGTGATGCTGAGGCTACCTCTCTCCCCTGCAGGTGCCTTATGCTACCCTTATGGGAGGATTCGACTCCGGCTTCGCCGTGGATGCAATGGATGCTTTTGAGCGTGCCAACCCCTTCAACTTCTATGCACTCTTCTTCCACACCTCCTTGTTCTACGAGGTTGCATCTTGGGGTGCTTAGCGCTTCCCATACTTTCTCCTGTCCCTTTCGCGAAGGGAGGACCTCTCCGGTCCTCTCCGATTGCCTACCCGCCAGGAGATATTCCAAATTTCCCTCTTTCAGCAGCCTTTCCACCATGGTACGGAGAACCTTACAATTTTCTGTATCATGCCCTATATCACGGTAGAATTTGCAGTAGAGATCCGGGTTCCTTCTCCCGATCCCTCCTTTCATGGGTTTGGGAGGCCGGACGTCAGGTTGTTGGAGAATTTCCAAAACCTCCTCCATCGGGACCCCAATGTCCGTGTACTCTTGCACCTCATTCTCCCACTGTTTCGGGGAGGCTTCTAACAACAACGGTGGTTAACCTTCGTTGCCTTATCGCAGCTGAAAGTGTCCTGTTCTCATTTGTTAGAAGGCTCGTGGGCCTTGATGATGAGAATCGCGTCCCCTACGGTTCGGAGGGCGATATTCTTGGTGGATGAAGTTGTTTTTTTGCGGGGGTTCCGTGGGGCTATTGGAAGAGCTGTAAGAGCGCTTTCCCCTAGTTTTGAGAGGCTGGCAACGAAATCCTCGTTGTTGTACTCTCCTTCAATGAACTGGTTTTCCCTTTCTATCTGTTCGACATAAGTCCTGAGCTTCTTTTCACTAATCTTGAATTTAAACAACCCGGGTCGGAGTCCGTTGGGGAACGCGACTCGGTAGACCTTGGGGTCTACGTCCGGGACTTCAAAAATCAGGTATTGGAAATGGTGCACGTACTGTTTCATCGCTTCTTTGCTCGCTGTTGTATTTGGAAGAGCGCGTCGACATCTGCCCTGCGTCGTTTTGAGGTGGTGAACCTTTGTAGAAAATCCATCCTTTGTTCCCTGAAGGAGGCGACCGAGTCCGGAAGAAGTTGCGGAACCATTCCCTTGCCTTTCCGTCGAAGGTGGTGAAGAGGAGATTGCATCGCAGAGCTTCAGAGAGTGTGTAGCGACCCCATCCGTTAAATAACATATAATAGAAGGTCCGACCGATGCCCCACACTATATGTCACAAACAGGCGACGAGGTTACAGGTTAATACCAAAACATACTTGCATCCTAACTCAGAGCATACTAGCGGAAGATTTAAAGTTAATATTGAACTCTACAGCCACGAATGTCTACTATATATAAACAATCACATTTATATATAACCCCAAAGGAATGTACATCAAATACACAAAAGTTTGGCCTTAAGGCCTTACAGTTAAGCTTCACAGGTGTGGATTACAAACATCGGCACGCAAACCGGCCACACATAAAAGTAATAAAGTTCTTCGCTCAGCCTTCGAGGGCCAGCAGCAGCAGCAGGGGCTTTAGCCCGCTATTTCCTGCTTGGCTCTCCAGCACCTGCACAAGGACAGCTCACCATAATGGTGACAAACAAGACAACGATCAACATTCAGCTGACCAATTTATAACGACCCTACCCCTTTCCCGGGGCAGTGGTATTCCTTCCCTGCAGACATAACATTTCACA
Organism: Platanthera zijinensis; assembly: GCA_039513925.1. Lineage (NCBI taxonomy): Eukaryota > Viridiplantae > Streptophyta > Magnoliopsida > Asparagales > Orchidaceae > Platanthera > Platanthera zijinensis. Next base: position 131,216,060 of record CM077079.1, on the reverse strand, counting down.
AGCAGATATATCACACAATGTGCACTCACGCACAATCAATATATCACAAACGTCGGCCACGCGGCCCGACGCTCTGCGCACTCAGGGCACATTCTTGGTATACCGGAAAACCAGGGTCCCACCACTGTTCAAGGGTCCAAAGCCCAATGGTAAAGTTTGAGCATTATGCTCCACAACCTATAACCGGAGACTTTAGTCTTAATGACGCGCATGCCTAAGACTCTCATTATGTGAACCCGACGAACGCCAACATCCCAGACACTCATGTCAGACAACCATAACGCGGATACAGTTCAGCCCTTGCCCGTTGCTCAAATCGCTAGTTCAATTCTAGACTGACGCGGGTCAGCATCCCCTTATCCGTTCGACACGAATCCTTTTAAGAGCTCGCAGCTCACAATAGCCATACTGTCCACCAAGGACTGACTTCACAATCCAAAAAGGGGAGTTAGTGCCAGCGTTCCTCGCGATCGCTTGGCGGGTTCAACAGAAGCTCTCTTTCTGCATCGAAACTCAACCCAAACCCTGCAACATCCTGCAGTGCCAGAAAACTGGTCTTTCCATAGCATACAACAAAACAATTACGAGGGTATTTTCCTGGAATCCCCATTCCAGTACTTCCTGTTACTCCACTTCACAGACACAACCCACCAACTCCACAAACTACTCGTTTAAACGCGGAGTCTTCTCCGGTTGGGCAAAATAAAACATCACCAATCCAGACCAACCTATCCAGATGGGCTTCAAGCAACATGCCTATTCCGTAATACACATTTCAGGATCTATATGCAAGACTACTTGGGAATTTCAAGAATCAACCCAACGGAAATCTCTCAACATTCCACCTTTTGGTGGGGAAAATTCATGCATATGCCAAAATAAGGACTTCACATATCCAAGAATAAAGATCGTTACCCTTGACGTTCTCTTTGGAGCCATGACAAAGCGTTTCTACGCGGATGGAAATGATCGCCTCACTTTTCCCTTCGCGATTATAGCTTCAGATCTTGTTTTCGGCCTCAAGATCTACTCCAGCAAGAAACCTTAGCACCAGCCGAAGGTTTATGCTCCAGAACTCGGGCAATGAGGAAGAGAGAGAGAAAGAAATAATACTTTCCTCTTTCCATTCCTCTACAGATAAGGCCTTGGGTTTTATCCCAGCCACTTGATCCAATCAACAAAACCATGCAACGACTCAGTTTGGAGTTGAAAAGGTCAATCTCCGCTCAATGACCGCACGTTATTCGCCTGACACGGGTCACCGCTCCGCATTGGGGTCGATAACAGGCCAGAATCGTCGAGATCAGCTCGACGATCTCCGCTCGGCGATCGTCGTCGAGCTCCGCTCGGCGATCGTCGTCGAGCTCCGCTCAGCGATCGTCGTCGAGCTCCGCTCGGTGATCGTCGTCGATCTCCGCTCGGCGATCGTCGATCTCAGGTCATATAAACATCTGTACCGATTTGGGGTGTTACAATCCTCCCCTTCTTACACGAAATTTCGTCCCGAAATTTGCATACAGTACTCAGGAAACAACAACCAAGATGCTATAACGGAACTTTTCTTCAACAAAATTTGTTACAACATTTTATGTTCTGTACAACATAAAACAAAAGCTGTTATACCAGTTTAGACAAACAGTTCGGGAAATTCAGCACGCATGGTCTGCTCCCGCTCCCATGTTAGCTTCTTACGGCCGCAGTTGTCCCATCGGACCTTGACCATCCCGATTGTCCTGTTCCGCAACTGCTTATCGTCTTTATCCTTGATCCGAATGGGCCTAACCTTCGTCGTTAGCCCAGATTCGATCGGTACGCGATCATTCGCAATCAGACCCTGGTTTTCCGGTACACCAAGAATGTGCCCTGAGTGCGCGTATCGTCAGGCCGTGTGACCGACGTTTGTGATATATTGATTGTGCGTGAGTGCACATTGTGTGATATATCTGCTTGTGAAATGCTATGCCTGCAGGGAAGGAATACCACTGCCCCGGGAAAGGGGTAAGGTCGTTATAAATTTGTCAGCTGAATGCTGACCGTTGCCTTGTTTGCCACCATTATGGTGGGCTGTCCTTGCTGCTGCTGGCCCTCGAAGGCTGAGCGAAGAGCTTTATTATTTTCATGTGTGGCCGGCTTGCGTGCCGATGTTTGTAATCCACACCTGTGAAGCTTAACTGTAAGGCCTTAAAGCCAAACGTTTTGTGTATTTGATGTACATTCCTTTGGGGTTATATATAAATGTGGTTGTTTATATATAGTGGACATTCGTGGCTGTTGAGTTTAATATTAACTTTAAATCTTCCGCTAGTATGATCTGAGTTAGGATGCAAGTATATTTTGGTATTAACCTGTAACCTCGCCGCCTGTTTGTGACATATAGTGTTGGGTCCCGGCCGGACCTTCTATTATATGTTATTTAAAGGATGAGGTCGTTACAATTTGGTATCAGAGGGAGGTTTCGATCCTCCGACCTGTGAGTTATGGGCCCACCACGCTTCCGCTGTGTTCTTCTTCAATTTGGTATCAGCTTGTCTCGGTCTTCCTCTTTCGAATTCGTGGTCGAATTCTTTTGTGGGGTGACGAGCACGTGTAAGTGTGACCCGCTTTAACATTAATGAACTCAAGAATGTCCACTAAGGAATGCAAATACACCTGTTTGAGGAACCTGCGCGTTCCTATATTGTTGTTATTGTTTGTGCAAGGTCGCTAAAGTGTGTCTTGTTCACCCATAGGTGACTCGTAGTGGTGCTGGACAGTCTGAGCCCTAGCGTTCTGATGAGAGTGCGGCACCAGCTGAGGTGCCTACACCTCCTCCTTATGCGGAAACAGTACGCTTATTTGCTGAGGCGTTATTTGCAATGATTCATGCACAACCTACTGGGCAGGCGAAGTCGGCATTGGTGCCTGAACGGGTTGGTGTAAGGCCAGAACCTGTTGAGGCTGTTGATCCTCGAGTAGCTAAACGGCAGTTGAAGCAGTTTATGAGCTTCAATCCTCCTACGTTTACGGGTGTGGGATCCCCAACGCAGGCGGAGGATTGGTTGTCGCGCGTCAAGCGAGTATTGACGACGATAAGGACGGAGGAAGATCAGAAGGTCACCTTGGCTACCTTCCTGTTGGAAGGAGAGGCTCGGCTATGGTGGGACGAGATAGAGTTGTACCACTTAACGGGCAGACAATTAACAGAAGTCTCGATCGAGGAGTTTTCGCGTCTATTCTTGGCAAAGCACCTGCCAGCAGCACAACGCATCACCATGGAAAATGAGTTCCAGCGTCTAACGCAAGGAGAAAGTAGTGTCGATACATACTTGCATGAGTTTACACGGTTGGGACGCTATGCGGGGTCTATCTTCGCCGATGAACATCGTAAAACCAATAGGTTCTACGAAGGGTTGCAGGATGAGTTAAGATTCCTGCTCTCAAGTTCGGTGAATCAGGGGTTTCAAGCGTTGGTGGATACGACTTGCGCGTTGGAGAAGGATATGAAGCGGGTGCAAGAAAAAAGGGACTTGGCTGTGACAAAGTCCGAGTTCAAAACACCCCGTTCTGGAAAATCGAGCTACTAAAAGAAATGGGGCAAGAGATCCAAGTTTTCTGGACAGGCTCCTTCTACAGTTGCGTCGGGAGCAACTTCGAGGCAAGAGTCTCGTACCTGCTATACATGTGGTAGAGTGGGGCATATAGCCCGTGACTGTCGGGTTGGTCCGCCAAAGGTGGAAAAGAAGACAGGAGCGTCTTATGCTGATAAGGTAAAGGCAGTGGTGGAGTCCTCTGCATCCTAGACGCAACCCCGAGTATATAATCTTGGCCAGTAGGAGGCCATAAAGCAAAGTGACGTCGTCACAGGTACGATCTAAGATATTGATTGCTTACTTTTCATATTTCATACCTTGTGTGTAGCTTGTGTATGATGTGTTTGTCACAGGCTTTGTCCTGATTCGGGACAATCCGGCGAGAGCACTATTTGATACGGGTGATTCGCATTCATTTCTGTCTGAGGACTTCGTAGCACGAATCGGAGTCCCTAGTCATGTGACGACAGATAGTGTAAAGGTGTTGTTACCAAATAGATGTGTGATGCGTGCGGATAGGACTTGCTACGTGAAAGTACAAATAGGAAGTCAGGATTTCTGCTTGAACACATCTGTGCTACCGATATCGGAATTTGATGTGATCTTTGGTATGGACTGGCTCTCGGAGCAGCGTGCCTTTATTGATTGCAATTCAAAGGAGATCACACTGGGCCAGAATACCGAGCTTGAGACTAATTTCGCTGGTATGCGAGTAGCGAGCGGGATCTTGATGTCTGCTCTCTAAGTCGTCAATGCTGTTCGGAAGGGCGCGGAGTTATTCTTCACGGTTATTCATGCTGTTGAGCCAAAGACCAGTGTGAGTGACGTTCCGATTGTATCGGAGTTTGCTGATGTGTTTCCTAAAGATCTTCCTGGGTTACCACCCCAACGGGAGATCGACTTTACTATTAAGCTGGTGCCAGGTGCGAAACCTGTGACCCGCTCGCCATATCGGGTAGCGCCAAAGGAAATGGCTGAACTGAAAGTTCAACTGCAAGAGTTGCTGGAACAGAGATTCATACGCCCAAGTATGTCACCTTGGAGCGCACCTGTTCTTTTTGTGAAAAAGAAGGACGGTAGTCTGCGGTTGTGTATCGATTATCGCGAATAGAATAAGCTGACAGAGAAAAATAAGTATTCGATTCCACGGATAAATGACTTGTTCGATCAGCTAGTGCGATCAACTGTCTATTCTAAACTGGACTTAAAATCTGGTTACTACCAGTTGAGGATTCGGGAAGGTGACATTCCCAAGAAAATATTTGGAACACGCTACGGTCATTATGAATTCACTGTAGTGCCGTTTGACTATGTAATGCGCCATCGGTGTTCATGGATCTAATGCACCGAACGTTCCGAGAGTACTTGGACCTGTTTGTGATCGTCTTCATTGATGATATCTTGGTGTACTCTCAATCTGAAGCTGACCATGCGAACCATTTACGGTTGGTGTTGCATACCCTGCGGAGAAATAGGCTTTATGCTAAGTTCTCAAAGTGTGAGTTTTGGCTGTCGTCAGTGGCTTTTCTTGGCCATGTGGTAAGTGGAGAGGGCATTGCAGTGGATCCGTCAAAGATAAGAGCCATACGGGAGTGGCCAGTGTTGTCTTCGGTGGCCGAAATCAGGAGTTTCCTTGGACTGGCAGGGTACTACAGACGTTTTGTAGAAAACTTCTCACGGATCGCTTTGCCTCTTACCACATTAACGAGGAAGGATCAGAAGTTCGTTTGGATGCTGGAGTGCGCGCGAGCTTTTGAAGAGCTAAAGAGTCGTTTGCCCACGACGCCTGTTTTAACATCGCCATGTGGTACAGACGGCAATGAGATTTATAGTGATGTATCAGAGAGCGGCTTAGCCTGCGTTCTTCTTCAGTTTGGAAAGGTGATCGCTTATGGCTTACGCCAGTTGAAAGTGCATGAGCGAAATTATCCCGTCCACGACTTGGAGTTGGCGGCGGTGATTTTTGCACTTAAATTGTGGCGTCACTATCTATATGACGTAAAAGTGGATATATTTACAGACCATAAGAGCCTAAAGTACCTATTGGATCAGAAAGATCACAATATGCGACAACGAAGGTGGATGGAGTTCCTCGGGGACTACATCTTTGATATTCACTACACTCCCGGGAAGGAAAACGTGGTCGCAGATGTCTTGAGTCGTAGGACTCCGTCAAGGAAAAATTGGTTGCAGATGCATGATGAGCGTCTGATCCAGGAGTTGGAAGCGTTAGAGATTTCCTGTTTTCACAAGAATTCCACAGCAAATGCATGCTTGAACTGGACGGAGGTACAGTATGACCTTGCGGACAGAATTTGACGAGCAACAGAACTTGATGAAAGTCTGCAACGCTATGCAGTGGATGAGTCAAATGACCAATTCTCCTGGGATGACGGCCTTTTGCGGAAAGAGGGTCGTTTGTGCGTCCCAAGTATGAGTAAGCTAAAAGAAGAATTGATGTATGAGCTCATTTTACGAAATACTCAATTCACCCAGGGAGCACAAAGATGTACAAAGACATGAAAAAGCTGTTCTGGTGACCAGGGTTAAAGAAAGACATAACACATTATGTGGCTAAATGTCAAACATGTGCCTTGGTGAAAGCTGAATGCCAGAAGCCCGTAGGTTTCTTGAAGTCGCTACCTATTTCGGAATGGAAGTTTGATGATATTTCGATGGATTTCGTGCACGGTTTGCCGAGATCTCAACACGGTAATGATTCGGTTTGGGTGATCGTAGACCGGTTGACTAAAGTGACTCACTTCCTTCTGAACAAGAGAGACGATTCAGTGGAAGTCTTGGCAAAACTTTATGTTAACCAAATCGTACGATTGCACGGTGTTCCCCGTAGCATTGTAAGTGATCGTGACGGACGATTCACATTGAATGATTGGAGGCTAATCCATCAGTTGTTTGGAACAAGGTTAACGTTCAGTATGACCTTTCATCCCCAAACTGATGGTCAGACTGAGAGGACCAACAGAACGATGGAGGACATGCTCCGAATGTGCGCCTTGGATTTTGGTAAGAGGTGGGAAGATCATCTCTATATGGTAGAGTTTGCCTACAATAATAGCTACCAAGCTAGCATAAGTATGTCACCGTTTGAAGCTTTGTATGGTCGGAAATGCCGTACACCATTAGCTTGGGCAAAAGCAGGCGAATCTAAATTATATAAGCGTAAGGAAGTCGAAGAAGCTAATTCGACGATACGCTATATTCGGGAGAGGCTACTGATAGCCCAAGATAGACAAACAATGTATTACAACGCCAAACACCGAAACGTTGAGTTTGCGATTGGCGATTGGGTATATTTGAAAATCAAACCCTTCAAAGGCGTGTCCAGGATTCGGCGCTTGAAAAAGTTAAGTCCGAGATATCTTGGTCCGTTTGAAGTGGTGGAGCGAATTGGAGAAGCTGCCTATCGGCTAGGTCTTTCGGCAGAATTTAGTGGATTGCATGATGTGTTCCACATATCAGTGCTTCGAAAAGCCGTAAAAGATCCATCTCAAGTGATTGCGAATGATCGCGTACCGGTCGAATCTGGGCTAACGACGAAGGTTAGGCCCATTCGGATCGAGGATAAAGCCGATAAGCAGTTGCGGAACAGGACAATCAAGATGTTCAAGGTCCGATGGGACAACTGTGACCGTGAGGAGCTAACATGGGAGCGGGAACAGACCATGCGTGCTGAATTTTCCGAACTGTTTGTCTAAACTGGTATAACAGCTTTTGTTTTATGTTGTACAAAACTTAAAATGTTGTAACAAATTTTGTTGAAGAAAAGTTCTGTTATAACATCTTGGTTGCTGTTTCCTGAGTACTGTATGCAAATTTCGTGACGAAATTTCTTGTAAGAAGAGGAGGATTGTAACACCCCAAATCGGTACAGATGTTTAGTCGACCTGAGATCGACGAACGATTGTAACACCCCAAATCGGTACAGATGTTTAGTCGACCTGAGATCGACGATCTTCGATCGTCGAGCGGAGCTCGATGAAGATCGTTGAGCTGATCTCGACGAAAACGTCGAGCGGAGATCGTCGAGCTGAGCTCGACGATTCTGGCCTGTTATCGGCCCCAATGCGGAGCGGTGACCCGTGTCAGGCGAATAACGTGCGGCCATTGAGCGGTGATTGACCTTTTTAACTCCAAACTGAGTCATTGCTTGGTTTTGTTGATTGGATCAAGTGGCTGGGATAGAACCCAAGGCCTAATCTGTAGAGGAATGCAAAAAGGAAAGTATTATTTCCTTCTCTCTCACTCTCTTCCTCGCTGCCGAAGGTTTCTGCTCCAGAACTCGGGCAGCGAGGAAGAGAGAGAGAAGGAAATAATACTTTCCTCTTTCCATTCCTCTACAGATAAGGCCTTGGGTTCTATCCCAGCCACTTGATCCAATCAACAAAACCAAGCAACGACTCAGTTTGGAGTTGAAAAGGTCAATCACCGCTCAATGACCACACGCTATTCGCCTGACACGGGTCACCGCTCCGCATTGGGGCCGATAACAGGCCAGAATCGTCGAGCTCAGCTCAACGATCTCCGCTCGACGTTTTTCTTCGAGCTCAGCTCGACGATCGTCGTCGAGCTCCGCTCGACGATCGTCGATCTCAGGTCGACTAAACATCTGTACCGATTTGGGGTGTTACAGAGTGATTGCAGGGATACGATGGCGTCGAAGGCCTGCAGATGGGAGGACGGATCTTGCTTCCCTGTGAAACGGGGAAGACGCGACTCTCGGAAGCAATTGGGAGCAGTCTCCCTGACGATCCCAGGGGCAAACAGAGAGACCACCTCTACCCACTCGGCGGGTGCTAGGCCGTCGAACTCCGACATCCTCCCGAGCCCGGCTGTCTCTTCAAAGAGCCGGCAGCAGACACGCTCGACGCCAACTTGATTTGGGAGTAGGTTAGCAGGAGTCACGGGCTCTCCAAAGCGTTCGACAACTTGGCTTGCCCGCTGATTGGTCACCAGTTCGTTGACCAGACCGAATAGTCGGTCGAATTCGGCATGGCTGACGACTGATCGCGATCCGGGGTTTGTTTGCCTACCTTGGGGTTGAGCTCGCTGACTAGTCAGATCTGATGGTCACGAGGCGAGCACTACTGCCGTCCTTCGGGGGCGAGGGCGATTTCATCAATTGCTGAATTCCACGCACCTCACACCAAATTCTGTTGGAGCCAAAATATGTCACCAATTCTTCACGCGCTATCCCTGGAAAGGGTGTTCGACAGAGGAAAGAATGTGGATCGCAAGCGATTGGTTATTGGCTCTACCCACGAGGGCAAGAGGGCAAGAAGAGAGAAAAAGAGGAGGCCACAAGCAGTGGCGAACACCCGATTGGACCGGCCGCGACGAATGCCTCTCTTGCGACAAACCTCTCTTTATTATCTTTGCAATATGTTACAATGTATGGTGCGGCCACCATGGGGTATGCGCGTGTACAACGACTGAGACTGAGATTGGAACTTAGTGTCCGCACCTATGACGAGGCGGGTTTTGGGCCAAGTTCGCGTGTCCCCTCCAAGCACATATGGTCCCACTTTTATATTAAAGGTAGGCTGAATGGACGGTTCAATAATCGACGGACATTTAATGTCTTATAAATCGTGACATTAAATGTGCAGCCGCCCGAGGTACACGAAGAGTCGGGCGGCGGAGACTAAAGGAAGAGGTCACGCGAAACCGCGCGGCGCTACTCGAGCTGGATCAAAAGAGAGGAGTTTGCGCAGGCTTGATCATAACATCCGCACGTACTCTTGATTGGAGCTTCCGGGCTGCGTTCCGAGACACTGCTTATAGGTCACTTGTTGGCTGCCCTTGCCAATCATTGTCGTGCTTCTGGGGCGGTGTCCTCCAGCACTCTGGAGTGTCCGCCCGTGAGGTCGGCGAACTCTGAAAACCACTGTTCGCACAGAATGTCCGCCTCCTTCAGATGCTCTCCTTCGGCGTCGCAGGATTTAGGGCCAACATGCATCATATCTAAGTCTTAACGCACAATTCTCTTTCACAAATACTGAATCAATAAAAAATTATTGAGTTCTTAAATAATATTTTATAATTTTTGAAAAAAAAGTTTACAACAGAACCTCACTCAGATGCATCTTTTATATTTCAAAAACGCAAAATATTGCGCACAGAGGTGCAAACCTCTGAGCCTGGTAAGGCTTGAGCCTTAGGCACACATGAGGCATGCCTTTAATAACATAGTTACTATTGAATGGTACATGAGTGTAATTATGTTCCATGCAAGTTTATAATGACAGAAACCTAATATTCTTATATATGTGCGAGGCTTGTTGCAATCTATAACTTGGCAACATGAGAAACAAGCCTACTCATCCCTAATAATCAGGTAGGTTTAGTTGGCTTAGAAAAGTTAGCGATTATGGGACTGTCTTTTGCATATAATCTCTGTTGTTAACTACTATATATAGACTAGTGTAAGATTGATCATTAGAATTTTTGGTATCCAAGGAAAAGTTTAGGCAATCACAAAGGGTCCGTTTGGAACAGGGTGGAAGTCGTGAAGCAGTGGTCATGAACCGTCATTCGTGAACGCAGTGGTCATGAACCATCATTCGTGAACGCAGTGGTCATGAACCATCATTCGTGAATATGGTGGTCATGGACTATCATTCATGAACATGGTGGTCATGAACCGTTCGTGAATTCCATGGTCATGAATCGTCATTCATGAATGCCCGACCTGACCTAAAGAATTCCATCTATTTTTATGTTAAAAATTTGTTTTTTTTCATGGAAGCGGTCATAACCATTGGCATGTCAACACACATTTTTGGCGTTGGCGTTGGCGTTGGCGTCCAAACTCATTCAAGCAAAAATGCAGTGCCAAATGGACCCTAAGAGAAATTTACTCTTTTTAATAAGGATTAATTCCTATGTGCAAAAATGGTAGTGTGATATAATTATGACATTACATTACCTTGAAATCTGAGGATCATGGTACAAAACCTGGAGACAACCTCTATAATATAGGATAAATATGATGGATCAATTCATTAAATCCTTCATTAGGGGGAACCTTCATGGATGCAATCTTAGTTTCCTAGGAAATTATACTTCTTTGTTGTAGGTCTAGTGGCATGAATTTAGCGGAGAACACTAAATTAAAAATTTTAATTCAATTTATCAAACATACAATGGAAAAAAATACATAATCAAAACTTCAATATAATGTGGTAGTAGTGCGGAGAAAATTACAAACTCCAATGAAATAAACACATGAAAAAAGCTCTCTGTCTATTGGATTATCAGTTCTATCTAGAATTAACCAGAGATAATGAGTATTTAATGAAGGATCCATCTTATTAAATGCAAATTTTGAAACAAACACGAATACCAAAAACTGAAAAGAAACTCAAAAACTGCTCAAATAAATGTCAAAAGCCAGCACTGAGACACAACCCAAAGGTAACCACACGAATCTACACAAACAACGATGAAAAAATCTCCGCGGCACCGGAATAACACTAAAAAATCACTAGAACAATGAGAACTCGAGGTGAAATATACAAGTTATCAGGAGAAATAGAAAAAATAAGGAATAATAAGTAGAAGCACTAAAAAATGGGGGAGTGAGAAAGAAGAATTCTATTAGGGATAAACACAGGAACACAACTACAATCATCCAATATCATTTCCTTACAGTTTTCTATATCCAGGAGCTATCATTGCTTCCATACAACTATTATAGCAGGCAAACGTAGAGACTTGGGTCCAAATTCTCTACAACATTGATAAAAAGAAATACACAACATTAGGTTGACCCAAACATGGTATTCAATGGCTAATTCAAACTCAGAACAATTATTTTTCATATTCATTATTTTTTATTCTCTTCTTTTAAAATCAGCGTACCATAGATCAAGTCAAAATAGCTCTCAAATAACATAATCCTACCCAGCCCTATAAATCACTCTAGAACTAAAACAAGGCTTAATCGAATGAGAACAACAAACCAAACCACAATCAGCACAAGGGAGATGGACGATGAAATCTCATGTTGACCTGACCAAAAACCTCTTCCTAATTAAATACAAACATGATCATAAATAGGTCAAAATATAGAGAATACATCACCTCAAATTTGACATTAAAGATTACAAAATAATCAAATGTCCGAGTAAACTAAATATAAAATAATTAGAAGTCTAAGCAACCAAAATAATTAAATCTACTATCATTAGAAAATATAAAGTATCATTATCCTATTTACTCTTTGTTATGGGATTTTAATATGAACAAACATATATATCATCAAGGCTCTTTTTATGACCTTGTATTTTTTTTATGAAAATGATGACATGAATTTGCGAAGAAATTTCAAGAACTCACAAAAGTGCTTTAGTGCACTACTTATATTAAACCATATTTATTGAAGTTAATCTAGCAGTTGTAAGAATATGATAATTTGGTATCCAAGTGACACAACGTAGGTTGTGAGTGCAGATGTTCTACGGTGCAACACAAAAGTGAAATGCAACATGATTACTAAAAGCCATAATGCAGATGGAGATGCAAATGAAACAGTCTTATTACAAAGGTAATAACAAGTAATTAATTAGAATAAAACCTACTCAGGAGCACATTCTTCCACAGGAAATTGAATTGATAAAGCAAACATCAATTCACAAACAATGGAGGTGTAGGTTGTTACCCCCACGTATTTACCGGAGGAACCACCCCACGCCGGGACCACCGGAGCACGCATATGGAAGCTGCCGTGATTAATGCCTGTAATTAAATGGTATTAATTAATTGATTAATATTAATTACTTAATATTAATTAGATTAATTAATTCCTTTATTATTATTGTATTTCCTTTAATGTTTTTTCTCCCTCATCTATATAAGGGGGAGAGGTTTATGTGCTTGAGATCTTTTTGGTCTCATTAGGTTTTGGGCTCTCATTTGAGAGAGGGATCATTGGAGGACCCCAACCTTCTTGATCTTGGCCGGAGTCCGCTCTGGATTGTATCCGTGTTCTTGATTAATGCAACTTTGTCTCGTCCTTCTTTGTTAGTCGTGACAATGGTCCGACTTGTCGCCCCCGTCTGCTCCTCCCACTCCGCCAGGGATCGTTCCACGGTTGGCATTCGCTTCCACGCCATTCCTCACCTCGTTTTCTGCCTCTCTGCAGGCACTTCTCTTGCGCCATTCCGACCGGCTACCCGCAACAGCAGCGACCCGCACTTCTCTCGCGGATGATGTGGTTCAGCCTCCATCTTCTGCCGTCCTCAGCCAGCTCCAGCCAGCGCCGCTTTCGACATTAACGGATGACAAGGCTGTCGGGATCCCTCTTCCGCCGTCAGCCAGCAACCCTTCCTCCGATCTCCCAGCGCACCGCTCGCCATCCGTGCCAACTCTCTCAGCGCCTTCCGCCGATCACCGCTGATCTCCCAGCGCAACTCGTTCGGCACTGCTTCCGCCGGCAGGCCTCTCAGCTGCAACGTTCTCCAATCGCACTGAAGCCCCTGCCCGTTCCCTTCACATGCCACCATCCTATCTCCCTCTCGAGCTCCCCGCCTGCCTGGCGCTCCCGTATCCCCCTATTATCGGGTTGCTCCATTTTTTTAATCGTACCTTTTCAGAGGTATCATGCACCCAACACAAGACTCCTCTCTCCCATACCGCCAACTACCGTCCTCCACTAGCTGCCACTATTCACTTTATTATTTTCCACTTTGCCCCATCACATCACCTTCCCTCTTTCTTCCTTGAGACCCAAGCTACCTGCCAACAATTCTAAATCATCAACCCTCAACCTCTTTTATCTCACTATCTGCACCTCACTTCACCCTCTTTCTTCCAAGGTCGATTTCATCCGATCCTTTTCTTTTATTGTCCTCTTTGCACAAGCAGCCACCACCCGTTCTCGGCCGCTATTTCTTCGTCGCAATTATCACTGTGCCTGACGAATTATTCAAACTCGACCTTGTGGGCAAGGTCGATTTTCAAGGGCGATGGAATGTTACCCCCACGCATTTACGGGAGGAACCACCCCACGTCGGGACCACTAGAGCACGCATATGGAAGTCGCTGTGATTAATGCTTGTAATTAAATGGTATTAATTAATTGATTAATATTAATTAGATTAATTAATTCATTTATTATTATTGTATTTCCTTTAATGTTTTCCTTCCCTCATCTATATAAGGGGAGGGGGGGGGGGGTTATGTACTTGGGATCTTTTTGGTCTCATTAGGGTTTTGGGCTATTATTTGAGAGAGGGATCATTGAAGGACCCAACCTCCTTGATCTTGGTCGGAGTCTGCTCCAGATTGTATCTATGTTTTGTCTCGTTCTTATTTGCTAGTCGTAACATAGGTATTTGAAGCGCTTTGAAGAAGCCTTGCAAGTCAATTGATTTTATAGAAACACATCATATAATAATTATATACAATTAAATATAGTTCGGATGACAATAAAAAAACATACAAACACCAATATATGACTTACACGTGCAAGCAAAACGAAGTATCATGGTGGTGAAATTCCATAGATTGTAGGCTCCGACTGAGAGTGGTTGATGGCAATCAAAAACATGGAGGGGTAGTTCGGGTGAGGTTTGGGGGCTGCGAGAGGGGGAATCAGGGCTGGAGTTGGAGGATAAGTTGGGAGAGGGGAAGGGAAATAGTGGTTGGAGTGAGGATGAAGTGAGCAGGCATTAGGCTGTATGCAAGGGTGCCTGACGGAAACTGAGAAAAGTGGGAATGACCGGACGCGACTGAAGATAGTGAGAAAGAGGCGAATAGGTGACTAGTGTTCGACAAGGAGCGGGTGTGCTGGTTCATCGACAGACTCGACTTGTTTTGCGAAGCCGACGAATGTACCACAAGGGGGTTGAAAACATCGGAAAATCTCGGAGGGTAGGCGATGCACTCATAGTCATACTTGATGCGATGAATACAATGCAAAATAATTTTAGATGCAGTATAAATTAAAGAAAGCAACAATCGGTTTAACAAAGCAATTTTGTTGTCTGACTTCCACAAGATTAGAAATTTAATTTCATTTAGCCGCCCAAAGCATTCGAGATCGACAACCTTTGCAACAATCAATATGAACCAAAGTAGCAAACTAGTTGTACATGATAAAACCAATTTTGTAGGAAAAGAAGAAAAATAATTAAATAAACTTCCCTAAAAAAAACTAAGTTAAACAAAGGTGACCCAAAAGAGTAGGATAGATCTCGCCTGGTATAAAAAGGGTAGGATGGTCGGGAGCCTCCTCACGCAAATGTTGTAAAGGCGGCGGCTTGCAAGGAGGACAGTGTAGTGGCGAAGTAGAAGATGGCGTCAAAATCTGTGGAGAGACAAAAGAGAAAGAAGAATTTTAGACGATGATGGAGAGGTAGGGAAATATGAGGAGTGAATAGGGAAGAAGGGGGGGGGGGGTGGGGGGTCTGCTTCAGAAAAAGAATGGACTCTCGCTTTTTTATATTTCTCTCGCCTGATGTCATGTCGTGCTCGACACAGGTTTAATCCCATAGGAGGCGGTGAGCCGCTACCCGTTCGGGCTATCCGAGTCCGCGGTTGGGTCCAGACGGTCGTTTTGAGTCAGTTTGATGTATCTTTTTATATTTTTTGAGTTGTATTTAATGTCTGATCGGCTTGGACGTTGTGGTCCATCCTATTAAAATGCCATATTTTTAGTTAATTATTTAAGTATGCAGGTTACGGTGGGTGGGGGCATTGAAGGCTAGATGCAGTTCTGCAAACCGTTGGTCAAGGTATCCTGGTGCGACGTCGGAAGCGCTCCCCTCCTTGGTGCGAATTCAAGGTGAAGTCCTCTCCTCCAATTGCTATCCCCCATGTTCTCCCACACCGTAATCCCTCTTCGTTCCCCCTCTACACCCGACCTCCTCATCACCACAAACCCCCACCGCCCACTTCTAGAACTGCCGCTATTTTTGCGTCGATTCCCCATTTCCGTTTGCCCCAACCCTCTCTCAAGCACCGTTCAAGCCCATAAACCCTTCTCCCTACCTTCTCCCTTGCAATCAAGTCCCTCTTCCCCTTCCCCAAACCCACAACTACCCTTCAATAGCTTTCCCCCTGCCGCTAATCTCCTAAATTCCCCCTTCCCCTCCTAGTGAGAGCCACTAAAGCCACCAGCCACTTAACCCGCCATCCCATACACCACCCGAGCCCCCTCTTTCCCCCACCAGCCCCAAAATCCTCACCTGACGCCTTCTTCGCTCTACATTGACTTTGGATGCCTGCAACCAACCTCCTTCCACTTCTGCTTGCACGTGTAAGTTGTATTTGGAGTTTTATTTTACTGTTGTTATGTATTTTACACTCTTATATGCAATAGATGTCTTTATTGTTTGCTATTAGTATTGAACCACGTTTGATTTGCAGAGCTTATTTCGTTCATGCCTAAAATATTTGCGCCTATGTTGTTTCGTGAACACAACTTGCTATCTTGGATTAAAGTTTGTCAATACTTGTGCCTTTGTAGTTTTATATTAGTCAATTAGTGTTGTTAATTTTATAGACTCTCATCATACTACATTGCATATAGAGTTTCGTTTAAGATATTCATCTTGAGTCAACCTACCACTACATCAAATTGGTATTGGAGCCCAGGTTAGGGCCACTTGCATGTTACGTAGTGGTAGGAATTATCGTCAATCTATATGAAACTCTAATCTCATCGACGATAGGGTTGCTAGTTCACAATCGGACATGACATCTATTGAATTTCAAAAACTTGTTCTCCATCAATTTGATCGGATTGGGGCCCAATTCGATGCCCTTAGGGGTGACAACGCTAGGGTTAGCACAAGGGTCAATCAGTTAGAGATCCCTAGAGGTCGAGCGACTCCTCCCCCTGACGAGGAGCCTCCTGAGGATCCCTGAGATGCTACACCCCCTTCAGAGAGACGTGGTGGAGACATTCCTCGCCTAGACCTCCCTCCTTCCGTGAGAGGGTATTTCCATCGTGGTTATGATTATCGGCAGGACCCAGGGAGGATTCACCGTCTTCCCAATGCACCTCGTCCACCACCCCCATCTGGTCTTAGAGATCGAGCCCCACCTGCACGATATGATTATGGCTATTATGATCAGTACGGTGACTACTGTTGGTATTACCATGGTGATCTGGAAGTGATCAAACATGTAGTCTCACTGCCAACCCAATATGAGCCTATGGGGTCGCACATAAGAGCATTGGAGAAGTTGGATAGGTTTGTGTTGGCCTTACTCATATGTGATATGGGTGAATGACCAAGCCTATGACGTTCTGGATGTGAGGGAATTTCATTTCGGGATCTATATTGTGAATATGGGTCATCAGGTAAGTGGTCGGGAGAATCCAAGAGAAATTCGTCGAGTATAGTTGTAAGGTTTCGATGAATAGTTTTGAATTCGTCGAGTATAGTCGTGACATCTCAACGAGTCTGTTTGAATTCGTCGAGTATCGTAATATTATCTCGACGAATTAGACTTCGTTCGTCGAGTATCGTTATGACAATTTCGACGAGTTAGACTCCGATTCGTCGTATATCGCCTTGATGCTTAGACGGTTTGCTCTGTCTCGATTCGTCGAGTATACATGTGTTATTTCGACGAATAGCTTTTGATTCATCGAGTATCGACGTGTATACTCGACGGATTCTGTATCCTCCGGTTTATTTCCTTTAAGTCCGGTTCGGCGTGGTCTGCTGGTATCGGCTGGTTCGGTACTTTGTATATATACGATATGTACAGTAAACCGAAAACTAACTGTTCCTTTAGACCTAATCGACCGATACCGAGCGAGACGATCTTCTTCTTCCCGACGGAACTGTTCCGCTAGGTGGTAAAAGTCAATCTTGCAGCCGACCGTCCGCCGTTCCTGTACGTCCCCGGAAATTGTTTCCTAAGCGCCGTATTTGTCACCGTCGCCTCTCCTTTAACGGATCTAGTAATCCATGGAGACGTTGAGTGCGAACCTTCTTCCAACCTAGATCTTGTACGACAAGAGTCTAAGGGTTCTCCGTGCTCGTGTGGATATTCGTAGAGACGTGGACACTATTCTACGCTCGGAACTCCGGCCGTTGCCGTTCGTTGGACTACATCAGAGCACCTTTGTTGAGTCTTGACTCAATCCATCAAAGTTATAATTTATTTATTACAATGTTACTTCTTGATCAATGTTCATCGCTAAATCCGAATTTCTTTTGGGTATTCTTGTTCCATTTCCGCTGCGCACAACCGTTGTGTCGTATAGCAAAACCCAGCAACTATCTTGCGCCACGCCATGGGATGACTCCTAAAGAGTATGATATCACCTGGCATATCCACATTGACATACCCTCCTTTGACGGTCACCTGGACCCGAAAGTATTTAGAGATTAACTTATGGATATCGATCATTATTTCGACTGGTTTGAGATGAGTGACGAGAAGCACGTGCGATTCGCCAAAATGATGTTGATCGGTCAAACATAAATATATTGGTCGAGCTTGGATAGGTCACTTGAGCGGAATGGCTATGACCCCATCATCTGATGGGACAAGATGAAGCAACGCCCGAAAAATAAATACCACCTTACTTCGTATTTGATCAACTGTTAAGTCATCTTTATGCACTCTGGCAGGGAACCCTTTCCGTTGCGCATTACATGTCACGTTTCGACGAGCTAGTAGTCCATAGTGCTATTTTGGAGGAGCCCACTGCCACTCCTGTTTTCGGACTAAACTTAGGACTGACATCCGACAGAAACTGATTCCCCATAGGATTGAGATTGTTGTGCAGATTTTTCATCTTGCGCTGGAATACGAGCAATATTTTCGAGCTGTTGGCCCGAGATAGGTCACATCTCAACCTGATGCCACCATAGCTAGGAGACCCACTCATGCCACAACAGCTGCCCCTGCCCCCTCTCGCACTCTCACAAATGCGGCGGGGAATGCTATTTTCCTTGGAGGCCCCAAACCTGGGGGCGTCCGTTGTTATCGATGTTCTGGCAAAGGGCACTCCTCTATCTTTCAAAATTACATTTACCTCCCCCATAAGTTTTTCCAGTTTACAAAAATGCCATTTTGTTAGAAATATGGATGGAAAATGATAATATGTCAAAATATTTTATGATAGTTCAATTTCATCCCCTTTTAATGATTCTATATTTATTACAAAGGTAAAATGTAATACACCTTTTTCAATGGAAAGTTTTTACAAAGGGTAAAATTGTAGTATTATAAAATAATTTAATACGTTATAGTCGTATCTAGATCAAGTAAACAAAATAACATTGCATTAAACGACAAGGATACAATCGAGAACCAGTATTGCCAAGCATTCAGAGGCTGGGTCCTCCTTGACACTCCACTCTCCAAGAGAGAGCAACGCATTCAAGACTCAAAAGATACCCCTCTAAGAAAACTACCACTCTTATATATAGGCGAGTTGGAAAATACAAAGTACGATAATGCACATGGGCTACACAGACTCATAACAGTGCGTGGCGGCCTCGTTATATAAACACACTCCGTCCGAAAAACGACCTTGTCCTCAAGGTCGAGGGCCAAAGTGGTTGTCAGGAAGCGTCAGCAGGTCCAATTTCCCGGAGTCCGGATAAGTATCTTCAGACCCCAGCAACACACATAGATTCCTGAAGGGGCAGACGTGGGTGGGCGAGTAGGGTTGCTCGAAGCGAAAACAAAGGCCCTTGCGACGGAGCTCAGCTTGTTGTTGGTAAGAAAAATGATGGGTTCGTAGAGGGGCCTGTGGACGTGGAGCTGGCGACTACAGAGGTGGAATCGGTAGCTGGAGCCCAGGTAGGGGCAGAGGGTCCACGTGCAAAAGAGGTGGCGGTAATTGCCCAACAGTTGGGCTGGGTTGAGGAGGGTGGTTGCGCTGGGTAGAGTTTTGCGTCGAGATACCTCGCTTGCTCCATTGCGCGGGAGAGAGTAGTTGGATTGTTTACCCGAAGGCGCGCGCGGAGGTGGGGGTGCAAACCCGCCAGGAAATAACCCAAGTAGTGGTCGGGGCCAGACCAGGAACATGCGTAACGACCGCGATGTACTCGTCGATGTAGGTGGCCACAGATTCGGGCTTGTAAATGGAACTGAGGCGCTCAAAGGCATTACCCATTTGGCGGCTGTCGTAGTGTTAGAGGAGTTCCTCCTTCAATATTGGCCAGGGGATGTCAGGTACCTGTAGGCGCATCCAACGCACCCAATGGAGTGCCGAGACTTCCATATAGATAGTTGCGAGAGGAACCTTCTGATCAGCAGGGGTGGACTGCAGGTCGAAGAACTGCGCAGCGCGGACGTTCCACCCGGGGGGTCGGTGCTATCGAACACAAAAATCTTAATCCGATGGAGATGGGTCAGGGCACTGTCCGACGTGGGGTTCAAAAAGCCCACGTAGCAGGGAACAGTTTGAATTTGTGGCGACGGAAGGGGGACCGGAGGGCGATTAACTGTCGCGATAAGACCTCGGAGGAGGAGCGTGAGATTCGCCAGTTGGGCTTCTATGTGATCCATGCGCCGTGAGTCCGAGAGTGCAGTGGTGGAGGTGTTCTCGTCAGCTTGGAGGGCCATTGCTCGAGTTGTGGGCATGAATCCGCAGGTAGGTATAGCAGGAAGGAACTATGGAAGGCAACGCTTGCTGGGGGATGGCTGCCCGACACGGCAGAAGGCAGCAAGAAGGTAAACGACCGCTGGGAGGTTGCCGAAGCCGCAGGATGGCCGCCGGATTGCTGCAGGAGTGCTGTCGGACTGCGGTCAGAGCCACGAGATGGTTATGAGGGAACGAGCGTCCGCTGGAAGGCTGCAGGAGTGCTGGTGGGTCGTTGGGGGTGCTGTCGGACATGGCTAGAGAGGAGGAAGAGCTGACGGGAGGGCTGTAGAGTCGCTGGAGGCTGCAACATTATTGGAGGGCTGTAGGAAGCGCCGACTGGAGGGCTGCAGGAAGCGCTGACTGGATGGTTACAGGGTTGCTGGAGGCTGCAGGGTCCGTCGGCAGAACAGAAGATCGGGACGAATAGAATAGGTGCGGCGTGCGGAATAGCGAGCGGAGCGAAGCCCTGGCGAATCGACGATCAAAGTAGCCGGCGGATCAAACAGGGAGGTGATGCGTGCGCGACGAGCGGGATCGGACTCGCTGGAGCAGAGAGCAGACGCGACCGGAGCGGCGGATTGGTCGCGGCGGATCGGTCGGGAAGGAGGCGAGCCAGTGTTATTAGGGTTCTGAAGAACCCTAATCGAGGCAGGTCGGACCAAGTTGATACGTTATATTCGTATATAGATCAAGGGAACAAAATAACATTGCATTAAATGATAAGGATACAATCGAGAACAAGGTCCTGTTTGGTAAAGCTGCACAGCAGCGGCACACCGCTGCTGTCCGCAAATCAGTGCCAAACACATGATTGACGAGCGCGGTGGGTCGCGGATTCCGCATTAAACAGCGGCACAGAAGATTTCTCGTCTAACCCTAGCCGCAGCTATCTCTTCTCCGCCCATTTTCGCGTATTTTCTCCGCCTGCTCTCTTCTCGCATTCACGCCGGCCCTCTTCTCTTCGGAAATCAGGTATCAATCTTCCCCTGTTCTCTTCATCCTCTTACATCGCATTCACGCCGGTCCTCTTCTAGCATGTTTTTTTTATAAAAACTTCAAATCTCAAATTTTTTGCTTTGTTCTGTGATTTCTTCTCTCTTCATGGTGGTAATCTCCTTCATTCACACCCACCACATAGGTTGGAATGTCAGCTCCCTTCGCCGGAGCTGTGATTATAACCTTTTTAGCACCTGCTTGTATGTGCTTTCCAGCACCAGGCCTTTTGAAACCATTTCCAGAAACAAGATATCACTTGGCGGACTTCGCTCGAGGCAACCGGCCAACTGAAGGTCGCCGTGAAAAATTTAACCAGGCGCACTCCTCTCTGCGTTCTGTTATTGAACATAGCTTTGGCGTATGGAAAAATAAATGACGCATCCTTAGAAAGATGCCACAATACTCATTCTCAAAGCAATGCATAATTATTGTGGTTACAATGACCCTCCATAATTACATAAGAAGACATCCATCTAGGATTGATCCAGAGTTCAGAGCATGTGATCTTGATGAAACGTTTGTGCATCCTGAGGCAAACGAACATAGGGCACAACATCGACGAACCGACAGGGTCACAGCTCCGAGTGTAGAGTCAGTTACACATGAGGGGACAGGTGCATCTGAGATGTCTGCTTTGAGAGAATTCATTGCAGACCAAATAGAACATGCTCGCAGGTACGATTCATACAAATGTCATTTAACAAATAAATTATTTATTTTATATTAAATTTATCTAATCTAGCGTAACACTTTTTTGCAGATGATATTGGTTTGAGTTGAAGAACAATGACTATCATCAATTCACAAATCTGTATCACAAATATTTATGTCGAACAAATTGTTATTTCCAAGTTGAACATCATAAATTATGCTGACTTTTTTATTTCATTACTGTTTTATTTTCATTACTGTTTAGTTCTACACCACTGTTTCACACAGTACTGCAAATACAGTTTTCCAAACAGTTTCATAAATTTTACCACCACTGCAAACAACTGATTCCTGTACCACTGTTTCTCACCACTGCTTCCTGCACAGCCACAACTTAGCCAAACAGGCCCTAAGTCTCACCAAACATCCAGAGGCCGGGTCTTCCTTGACACTCCACTCTCCGAGAGAGAGCCACACACTTAAGACTTAAAAGATGCCCCTTTAAGCAAACTACCACTCTTATATATAAGCGAGTGGGAAAATACAAAGTACGATAATGCTCAAGGGATACTTAGACTCATAACACTGCGTGACGGCTGCGTCGTATCATAATTTGGCATATTTTATCACTTTTCATCTATATTTCTAAAGGAAAAGATCACACATTTTAATGTAAAGTCATTACAAAGGGTAAAATTGAATATTATAAAATAATTTGGCTAATTTTATCATTTTTCATTCATAATTTTAACAGAAGAGATATTTTTTTTAAACTGGGGAAACATAGAGGGGTAAATGTAATTTTGAAAGATAGAGAGATGCAACCTGTAATTATGCAAACTCCCAGGGGAGGTCCCGGTAATTAACCATATATATATAAATAAATAGGGGAAACAATTAGGGAACCTGAATCAAATGTGACGTAGGAAGGCCCAATGTGAAAATGTCGGCGTCGACACGCTAAGGCAAAGCTAAGTGAACGTGCAACGTGAGTGTGATCAAGCCATACATATTTTAAAATTAATTTTTTGGAATCATACTATAACAATAAATTTATACACGGCTAGCGAAGAAATACAACGATCACAATAATTTTCGCACGCGCAAGCAAATAATCACGTTCTTTCACAAGTGGTGCTGTCCACTACAACTTGTACAAATGAAATATACGATTAGAAAGAAAATAGAACAATAGTGTTGGGTATATTGGAAATTGTGTACCTGACTTGGAAAAGCCTCACCTGACTCAATGATATACATCAGGTTGTATTTGATGGTGTATTGAGTTTACTTGTGCAGGTAGAAGAATGCAGAAAATATTCTAAGTACAAAAGTATCGAGACATTTATAATGTGTCGACATCTTTAAAGAAGCAGCGTCGAGACTAGAAACAAAGTTGTGTCGACACATGGAATTTGAGTCGACAACAGCTGTGTCGATACTCAGGACTAGTGTTGACACACTTATATTTGAAGTGCTGACATTAGTAGAAGGGCTGTGTCGACACACAAGACTTGTGTCGACTTACAGAGTTTGAGTCTACATCAGTTGTGTCGACAGTTTCTGAATTATGTCGACACATTCTACAAAGGCAGTGTTTAGACTGAATGAAGAGCTATGTCGACAGTTTCTGAAGTTTGTCGACAACACCAAAGGAAGTGTGTCGACACCCGGGTAACTGTGTCGACACATACTTCATCTGTGTCGACACATACTTCATCTGTGTCGACACATACTATCCTTATGTCTCGACACATTCAGCTGAGTTAAATAACTCTAAGTGCCAAATCTCAAGACTGAAGACTTGACAGCTGCCAGAATTGTCAAGGCCTATTAGACATGTCAGAACTGTCAGATGTCAGTCAACTACCGGATCAACCGGTTGCCTTTGATGTGATCTATAAATAGAGCTGAGTTATCAGAGAAAAACACGACAGTGAGACAGAGAAAATATAGAGGTAAACCAAGAAGGAGGAATACTGTAAGAAGAATTCACAGAATTATATACAACAAGAAGATTCTGATCATAAATTAGAGAAGGAGACAACATCTCATTAGATCTGTCAGTGTTTGCAGAATTAAGTCTGCAAGAAGGAAAAAGCTGAGTCTACATCAACTTCTCAAGAAGATTCAACCTAGGTTCTCTCTTTCAAGAAGCTTTGAATAAGCTAAGTAAGGTTGAATCTGATTCATTACAATAATGGTCTGAAGAAAGCAGATTAATCAAGATCCGATCAAGATTCCCTCACCCCTCTTTCTCTCTATCTGGGTGAAGGAAGAAAGTAATTATTTATACAATTTTCTGTAAGATCTATTTTTAGATCTGAGTGTAAGAGATTTCAATCTCTGAGTTGTAAGCCTGTAATTATAAAGGCTGAGGTAGGGCTGTTTGCCTGAGGTAGAAGATTAAGTTCTCTGAGCTGTAGGCCTGGTGTTAAGGGCTGAGGTAGGGTTTGATGGTCTGAGTGGTAGGAGTGTGGATTCACTCTGAGGTAGGGTTCTTGGGAAGAGTCTGAGGTGTAGGACTTGTTGAAGTCTGAGCTGTAGGAACCAGTTTGGGTTCTGAGTTGTAAGATCTGAGGATCTGAGAAGGTGGAAGGAAGTTTGGCCGAATCTAGTGTACTGCTAGATAGACGAAGGGTTAATGTGGATGTACCCATCATTTGTGGAACCACTATAAATCTGTGTGTATGCTGTGATTGGATGATTGTGTGCTGTGGTAGTTTTATAATTTATAACTGTGCTGAGATTAATTTATTAACGGCCTAAGTTGAATTGGAATTGAACCTATTCACCCCCCCTCTAGGTGTTTAGACAATCTTGAAACCAATTCTTTCAAGTGGTATCGGAAAGCGGTTCCTCAAAATTAGACTTAACAGTCTGAGTATATCTCCAAGGCAGTAATAAGATAGCCAAGATGAGTTCAGGTTAAAATCACGAAGAACTTGGATCCATGAACCTTCATATATGTAGAAAGGAAAGTTTTGGCATATGGAAAGAGAAGGTCACATTATTCATGGAGACATCTGATCCAATAATTTACATCACAGTTCAAAGAAGGGTCTTTCATCTCTATGAAGACATCTGTTCTAGATGCAAATCTGAAAACTCCAAAGAGTTATTCTGAGATGACCAAAGATGAGATCATCTTAGCCACTTTGGACAAGATGACACAAAACATAATTGTTAGTGCCATAGATGATTCTACATTTCAGAATTTATTCTACTGTAAAACTTCAAAGGAAATGTGTGACACTTTAATTGTCTACATGGAGAGGACAACAGAAGTAAGAGAGGATAGGAAGTCCATGCTCAATCAAGAGTATGAAAGCTTCAAACAAGCCAAGACAGATAACATAGCTATGTGCTATGAAAAGTTCTTCAGAAGTGTCAATGAGCTGATTACTTATGGAAGAGTGTTCAGCACTTATGAACTGAATGACAAGTTTCTCAGGTCATTAACCAAGGACTGGGATACAAAGGTCTGTGCCATCAGAGAAGTGGCCAGACTTGCAGATACTCCTCCACCAACCTTGTTTGGAAAATTGTTGTCCTATGAAATGCAGTTGATTGCCAGAAAGGAAGAGGAAAAGAGCAGCAGGTCTTATGATAAAGATAAGTCTGTGGCTTTCAAAGTTGAAGCTACAAAGAAGGGCAGGAGAAAGACTCCTCCCAGAAAAGTTGCTGATACTGATTCAGAAAGTTCAGACTCAAGCATATCAGATTGCCATAACTCTGATGAGGATTTTGCTGTCTTTTCTAGGTAATTCCAGAGGTTCCTGAAGAAAAAGAACTGGAGGAGTAGGCCATCCTTTTCTTCTTACTCCAAAGATGACTACTACACGGGAAAAAAGAAAACCTCTAAAGAGGAAAGGTATGGTTCTAAACCTGATAAACAAACTTCTACTAAAATTATTTATTATTATTGCAGCAAGCCAGAACATGTTATAGCAGACTGTCCTGTCAAAAGAAAGGAGTCTGGTGAGAAAAAGAAACACCAGCATAAAGGCAAGAAAGAGAAATCCTTTGTGGCCAAGAAGCAGAAAAGCTGGACTGACTCTTCTTCATTAGAGTCAGAAAATGAAGAGGATGCTGAGGCCTACATTGGGCTGTTCTTAACTGAGGAAGATTCTGTAGAAACAAAATTCGTGCAGTTGCTGAATGATATCAATAAAGCAGAAGATAGCCAATGCTTAGGGCTGATGGCCATAGCTGAGGATGGACATAGCCAGGAGCAGCTTGGTCCTAGTAAGGTACAGTCTTCACCTTCAGTGTCAGATTATGTTATTAGTCCAGAGTCAGAAGCAGTTTCATCAAGAGATGAAGGTGACTCTGAATCTGAAGGAGACATCAATCAACTGATTGATGATTATGGAGAGCTCCTGCAAGCTTTTAAGGAAAGCAGGCTCCTAGCCAAACAACTGGTAAAGGAGAATGCCACTCTGAAGTTGGCTGTCTCAGACTCAGCAAAAGTGCTGGATCTGAAGTTAAAAAAGATTAGTAAATTGAAAAACATAACTGTTATTCAGATGGATATCATTATTTTCAAGAATAATCATATTAGGAATCTTGAAAGTAGACTCCAAAAGGAGAGGGAGCTAGTGGCCAAGTTCTCAAAACCTAGTTCTGTGTTACCTTTGATAGATTCCTTCTCTTCCTAAAATGGTAAGAAGGGTTTAGGTTTCAAAGGAAGAACAAGAGCTTCCAATTCCAACAGGAAAGACAAAGCTCCAGCTCAGCCACTTGCTTCCAAGCCTCCAATTTCTTTTAAAAAGGTGGTTCAACCTTCTAACAGGTATGACCATGATAGTATTTATGCTCACTGTGAGCAAGACAGTAGAAATGGCAATGGTGCTAGTGCCTATTGGACAGTCCATGAGAAAACCCAAATGACCCATAATGGACCATTTGTGTTTGGTGTACCAGCCCCAACACTCAAGGACAAGGTAGCAGCTGACTCACAAAGTCTGCCAGTTTATTATCAAGCTAAGGGAAAATCTGTTAGCAAAGCAGACTTAGGAATATCTGAAGCTATTAGAAGTATGCATTCTGAAAAGAAGGCAGCTGCAGATAGGGTTCAAGATATCCCTAGTACTTCTGCTGCCAGACAAGTCCCTAAGCAAGCCTTGGTTGAAAGACTTAAGAAAAGAGTTGATGTACCAGCTGATTTAAGAGCTGTAAACAACATTGCTGTTAAGCCAGTTCTTAAAAGAAGGTACAATGTGCATGAGTACTGATGCTGTGACAAAGTGGGTCACTATGCCATTGATTGCTGGCACAATTAGAGTGTCCAGAGGAGTAATGTTGGCCTATCTGTCAGAAGAACTGAATGTATGCATGTTCAGTTTAGATCTTACTTGCACCTAGGACCCAATAAAATTTGGGGTCCTAAGGTTAGATAATTTATTTGTTGCAGGTTAGTCCAAGAGACCATACCCCTATATGATACTTGGACAGTTGATGTTCCAGACACATGTCTGGAACAAGAAGCATGCTAAAGGAATACACTCCTATTGAGAATGGTCCCAAAGTTATCTTTGAGGGCTCAGAAAGAGGGGTAACTAAAGATTTGAGTAAGATAACTAATGACATAGTAACTATCACACAAGTAGCTTATGTGAAATGTTTGAAACATAACCTTATAAGCATAAGTCAACAAAGTGATCTAGACTATGACATTTCTTTCCTCAAAGATGAGTGTCAAATTAGAAGGTCAAGTGACCATCTTGACAGACACTAGGAGAGGAAATATTTATTGTCTAGACTTTGAGTGTGAGAGTGAGGACACTCCTATATATCTAGTTGCAGATGAGAAAGTTTCTCATTGTGTCAAATGACACAAGATGCTAGCTCACCTGAACTACATGACCATAAGTAGACTCTTTAGTGAAGAGTTGGTGAGGAATGGTCCTGAAGTTAAGTGCATTAAGGAGGGAATTTGCTCAGCTTGTCAAAAGGGCAAGCAGACCAGGTCTTCCTTCCAAAGTATTGATACCAAAGACTCAATGAGGTTTTTATACCTCATGTATATGGATCTATTTGGTCCTATGCCAGTTCATAATCTAGGTATGAAAGTCTATACCCTTGTGGTGGTTGATGACTTTTCCAGGTTTGCTTGAGTATTCTTTCTAAGGAGAAAATCTGAAACCCCAGATATCTTCCAGACTTTTGTCAACCAAATTCAGAATGAATTAAATAGTTCTGTGGTCAAGATCAGAAGTCATCATGAGACTGAGTTTCAGTCTGAATGCATAACAAAGTTCTGTGAAGGGTTTGAGATTCATAAAGAATTCTTCTCACCTAGAACTCCTCAACAAAATGGAAATGCTGAAAGGAAGAATATAACTCTAATTGACGCAGGTAGGGCCTTGTTAACTGACACTTCTCTCCCAGAATATTTCTTGGCAGAGGCAGTAAATACTGCTTGTCATGTTCTCAATAGATCTTCCATCACCGAAAGCCACAAAACGACTTCATATGAGATTCTGAAAGGCAGAAAACCAAGTTTATCCTATTTTAGGATTTTTGGTAACAAGTGTATTGTACTAAATAATAGTAAGTCTCATTTGACTAAGTTTGCTGCTAAGTCCCAAGAAGGGATATTTGTTGGGTACAACAACAATAGTAGAGCATATAAGGTCTATAACTTCACTACACAAGTTGTAGAAGAATCTGTCCATATTGTCTTTGATGAGTCTAAGTTAATTAACTGTGAGCTGCCAAACACTTCTTCTAGTCCTGCAGGTTTAAAAGATAAGATGAACAATCTGACCATCAGGGAAGATAAACCAGCATGCCAAGAGATTGAAGATGATGGATGCTGTCCAGGGGGAGCTCAAGACTTACAAGCTGAGAATGAAAAACAACCAGCTGAAGACATTGAGGATCAGTAAGTTGAAGAAAGATTGCCTCTAACTATGAGATATTTAAGAGATCATCCAACTCATCAAATCATTGGTGATGCAAGTCATGGTATAATGACCAGAAGCAAGAGCTTGAACTCAACACTATGTTCAAGCTTTCTGTCTCAAATGGAACAAAAGAAGTTTGAAGAGGCTATCTAAGATTCATTTTGGATTGGTGTTATGCAGGAAGAGCTGAACCAATTCAAGAGATGCAAAGTTTGGAAACTGGTTCCCAGACCTAAGGGACATAATGTGATAGAGACTAAGTGGATCTACAGGAATAAGTTAGATGAAAATGACATTATTGTCAAGAACAAGGCCAGATTGGTGACAAAAGGTTACAGGCAGGAAGAAAGAATAGACTTTGACCAGAACTTTGCCCTAGTAGCAAGGCTTGAAGCAATAAGACTATTCCTTGCCTATGCAGCCTATAAAGAATTCAAGGTCTTTCAAATGGATGTCAAGTCAGCATTCCTGAATGGAAATCTAAAAGAGAAAGTATATGTGGAGCAGCCATCAGGTTTTGTAGATCCTCACTTTCCTGATCATGTCTATAGACTTAAGAAAGCTCTATATGGGTTGAAACAAGCCCCTAGAGCATGGTATGAGACATTATCTACTTTCCTCATTGAGAACAAATTCTCAAGGGGAAAAATAGACAAGACTCTATTCCTGAGGGAATCAAAGGGCAAGATCATCCTAGTCCAGATATATATTGATGACATAATCTTTGGATCTACTAAGAATAACATTTGCAGGAAGTTTGTCAAACTTATGCAAGAGAAGTTTGAGATGAGCAGCATGAGTGAGTTAAAGTTCTTCTTACGACTTCAAGTAAGACAGACTGATGATGACTTGTCCATATCCCAGTCTAAGTTCACCAGGGAGTTGATTAAAAAATATGGCATGGAGACTGCCTCCACCATGAAAACTCCAATGGGGTCAAGTATGTCTTTAGATAAAGATGAGACAGGGAAACCTGTTGATGAGACTTTGTATAGAGGGATAATTGGCTCCTTACTATATTTGACTGCAAGTAGACCTGACATCATGTATGCTACATGTGTCTGTGCTAGATACCATGCATGCCCTAAAGAGTCTCATTATTCAGCTGCCAAGAGAATTTTAAGATATCTTAAGGGCACACCAGATCTTGGTCTATGATACCCTAGGAATAGAGATTTTCTGCTAACAGGTTTTTCAGATGCAGACTTTGCAGGCTGCAAGGAAGACAGAAAATGTACCACAGGTACATGCCTATTCCTAGGAGGAAGATTGATTTCATGGAACAGTAAAAAGCAGACAAGTGTTGCTATATCCACAGCAGAGTCAGAATATATTGCAGCTGGAAGTTGCTGTGCTCAGTTGCTATGGATACAACATCAACTTGAAGATTATGACATCAAGATAAGTAGAACTCCATTATATTGTGATTCTACTAGTGCTATATCAATTGCTAGAAACCCTGTTTCACATAGCAGAACAAAGCACATTGAAATTAGGTACCATTTTATTAGAGAACATGTTGAAAAAGAGGACATAAGTCTGGAGTTTATTTCTACTGATACACAAGTAGCTGATATATTCACTAAACCTCTAGATGAAAGTAAATTCAATTATTTTAAAATTGAATTAGACATGTTGAACTTGGAATAGGATGGTAGATTAAGAAAAATTCTACTCAACAAATGACTAAGTAAGTTATGTGTCGACACAAGTTAAGAGTTGGTCGACACACAGTAGTTGGTGCCGACACATAAAGTAGTCTATGTCGACACTCAGTAGTTGGTGTCGACACATAGAGTTGTTGACACACAGACGTTGGTGTCGACACACATACGTTGGTGTCGACACATAAAGTCGTCTGTGTCGACACTCAGAAATTAGTGTTGACACATAGAGTTGTCGAGACTCTAAACTCCCTGTCGAGACTTTAGCAGTCTGTGTCGACACAATCAAAATTGTGTCGACATACGAAACTCTAATTTCAGCCCGCCTTTTGACCTTGCCTATTTAGAAAAGTATAAATAGGAGGAAACGAGACCTTGTCGACTACGCTCTCAGAAATCTCGAGACTAAACCATCAGTGTCGACAAGAAATTCTTCTTCTCTCTTTTGAACTTCCACTTCTCTAATCTCCAATGGCGCTCAAGATGGACAACAACATTAACGAAGGTTATGAGCTTGTTCGGGGAGCGTTCAATGATGCTGAACAAGATATCAAGGCGGTGGTGGACCTAATCCAGGAAGCAGGACTGGATTATCTGGTTTCAGAACCAACAAGAATATGGAAGAAGGAAGTTCTAGAATTCTATTCCAACGCTACATTGAATTCAAAGGGGAACAAGATTCAAGTAACTGTTCACGGAGAAACAGTAAAAATAACCCTAAAAAATCTGAGCAAATCCCTTCAACTACCAAGGATTAAAGAAGAAACGGAGATTGATTCTACACTGACTGCAGAAGCCCTCAAATGGTATGGGCTGCCCTCAACCACAAACATTGGATCATCCATGACTAGGAAAGGGATGAACTCCAAAGGGAAGTTTCTGTCAGAGATTATTGGGAAGGTAGTTCTCTGCAAAACTGGGGGGCATGATAGGATCACTTCCTACATGTTCAACCTAATGACCAGAATCATCTTCAAGGTGAAGACTGAATGGAGTACTATTATCTTTAACAAGATTAAGGAAAGCATTAAAATGCCAAACCTAGGGAGAATATTAAGTTTGTATCTGGCTATCAGCATACCTGAGGTGTTAAACCAGATTGTTGGCTCAAAGATTAATCACATGAGGAGAATGGATATAAGAATCCTGTCTAGGTGGTACAGAGTATTGTCCAAGGAAGACCCTGCACCAAAGCAGAAGTCCAAAAAGGTCCCAAAATCAAAGAAAGATACAGTGCAAGCTGAGGAGTCCTCCAGTGACTCAGAAGAAAGGGTTGAATTCAGTTCTGATGAAGATAACACTGAGCTACCCAGGAAGTCTCCAACTCACACACCTGGAACTGGAGCTCAAATCCAGGGGGAGACTGTCCATCTGCCAGATAATCAAGAGATATCAGTCTCTGGGGAAGCTGTCAATGAAGCCCAGTAGACAGTGAGACTGCAAACCTCACTGTAATGGAAGTGGTTCATGACATCAACACAGCTGCTGACCCTTCTGGAAGAGAGGCACAAGATGTGCATATTCCTGATTTGCCAGAGAAACCTCAGGCTCCTGAGACTGATGTAATCCAATAATTAAAGACTGACTTCCAGGGGGAGCAAGAAGAGATACACAAGGAAGATATTTCTGCTGATGAACACACTGCTGCAAGGGTTGAGGGGGAGGTGCCAGACCTAGCCCCAAAACTATATATAGATGTTCCAGGCACTACAGTGGAACTTGAGATATCATCTGATTCAGAAAATGAGGAAGAAGCCTCAGTACTTAAGAAAAGAAAAATCATGGAGCTAAGAAAGAAGAGTTCAGGTTATAAGCAAGTCTTAAAGGCTTGATCCTTATCTACTGCCCCTACAATGGATTTGAGTTCTCTATTAGTATAGCTGCAAGTCAAACTTGATGAGCAAAGACTTGGACTAGAAAAGTATGTAGATAAAAGCCACAAGGAGATGCAGTTCAATCTGGCACATGACATCAAATCTATAAGATTTGAGGTAAATTTGCTCAAGAAAGAAATTACAGACTGCTTTCATAAGGGAGGAAATGATGTGGTATATATTGCCAAACTACAGCAAAACACTAAAACTGAAGTGGATGATCTGGTTGTTAAGCAGGGTTTTGTTCTAGAAAATCAGAAAAGGATGAATGAGAATTTGATGGAAATACATTCCATCACTCTGAAAAAGTTGGCTGAACAAACCACTGTCATAGAAACACATATGTACACCAAAGTATCTGCTATAGAAGCACAGATGAAACTGGATTTGGCAGTAGTTGATACTGCTATCAAAACTTCTGTGTCTGCAATTTCAGCTCAAGTAAAGAAGTTTAAAGCCTACTATACCACTGGGAACTATCATATTGCCATTCAAATAAGGTTTCAGAAGAATGATCTCAGAGATCATATTCATAGAGAAGTCATAAAGGGGGAGAGGGTATTAGTTCAGGCTAGCTCTGAACATGCTAAATGGATATTTGACAGTATCAGAGCTACCTTGGGATATCCACCCTTATGTGATGACAATAATACTACAGAATCTGGATGCCAACCTGCATTCTTGGAGGGGATGCAACATGAAGTAGCTAAAGTCATATATCCCCCTTCTGAGTTTGAAGAAATTCAACATGAAGTCCAGAATATGTACAACCCTCCACTGGAAAAATTGCCAGTAGTTTCTGAGGAAGTGGACATGGCTGACTCAGTTTTTCTTAAAGACAATGAGGCCCAAATATCCAAGAAGAGATTCAGAGAACAGACTGATGCTAGGTTTGATTTTGAGAAATGGAGTCCAACCTCCAGAAACATCATCTTAACTGCATGGAATGCAGTTGCTGAAAATCAATATGACAGGGGTAAGTGGTACTCCAAACAGGAATGAGATAAATATCTTGCACAACAATAAACAATCTACAAATTCAGGAAGGACTTGAAGGCTGGAAGAATCCTTGCAAACTCCATAGAGCCTTGCAAGTACTTCCCAAAACCATTCCATTACTTTGAAAGGAAAAAGCTGAAAGCTGCTCAACTTAAGGCCAAAGACATCAAGGGTAACAAGCCTGTTACTGATACTGAGGCTGAAGTCAAAGCTACTATTCAGATAGGCAAAAGGATTGTCATCAAGAAACCAGATCAACCTTAACTTTAGATTGACTAGGTTCTAGAAGAACTATGTAGACCTTTTGTTGTTCTTATAAAAACATAAACCTTGTAATCTTACTTTGGTTATATGATAAAGAAATTCTTGGTTGACAATAGTTTATATATCTATGTCTCTGAGTTGCATGGTTTCCTTACGATATTTCATCTTGAAAATTTGTGTGTAGCATGCTAGATCTGCTCTTGAATAACTCTGTTTGAAATGTCTGAATACATCATACTTAATACTTTTGTTATATTGGTGTATATTATTGACTATGAGTTATGACTTCTCCAAATAGGGGGAGATTGTTGGGTACATTGGAAATTATATACCTGATTTGAAAAAGCCTCACCTGACTCAATGATATACATCAGGTTGTATTTGATGGTGTATTGAGTTTACTTGTGCAGACAGAAGAATGCAGAAAATATTCTAAGTACAAAAGTGTCGAGACATTTATAATGTGTCGACATCTTTGAAGAAGCAACGTCGAGACTAGAAGCAAAGTTGTGTCGACACACAGGACTTGTGTCGACACACAAGACTTGTGTCGACACACATGACTTGTGTCGACACATGGAATTTGAGTCGACAACAGCTGTGTCGACACTCAGGACTAGTGTCGACACACTTAGATTTGAAGTGCTGACATTAGTAGAAGGGTTGTGTCGACACACAGGATTTGTGTCGACTTACAGAGTTTGAGTCTACATCAGTTGTGTCGACAGATTCTGAAGTATGTCGACACATTCTACAAAAGCAGTGTTGAGACTGAATGAAAAGCTATGTCGACAGTTTCTGAAGTTTGTCGACAACACCAAAGGAAGTGTGTCGACACCTGGGTAATTGTGTCGACACATACTTCATCTGTGTTGACACATACTATTCTTATGTCTCGACACATTCAGCTGAGTTAAATAACTCTAAGTGCCAAATCTCAAGACCGAAGACTTGACAGCTGCCAGAATTGTGAAGGCCTGTTAAACATGTCAGAACTGTCAGATGTCAGTCAACTACCGGATCAGCCGGTTGCCTCTGATGCGATCTATAAATAGAGCTGAGCTATCAGAGAAAAACACGACAGTGAGACAGAGAGAAAATATAGAGACAAACCAAGAAGAAGGAATACTCCAAGAAGAATTCACAGAATTATATACAGCAAGAAGATTCTGATCCTAAATCAGAGAAGGGGACAACATCTTATTAGATCTGTCAGTGTTTGTAGAATTAAGTCTGCAAGAAGAAGAAGCTGAGTCTACATCAACTTCTCAAGAAGATTCAACCTAGGTTCTCTCTTTCAAGAAGCTTTGAATAAGCTAAGTAAGGTTGAATCTTATTCATTGCAGTAATGGTCTGAAGAAAACAGATTAATCAAGATCTGATCCAGATTCCCTCACCCCTCTTTCTCTCTATCTGGGTGAAGGAAGAAAGTAATTCTTTATACAATTTTCTATAATATCTATTTTTAGATCTGAGTGTAAGAGATTTCAATCTCTGAGTTGTAAGCCTATAATTATAAAGGCTGAGGTAGGGCTGTTTGCCTGAGGTAGGAGATTAAGTTCTCTGAGCTGTAGGTCTGGTGATAAGGGCTGAGGTAGGGCTTGATAGCCTGAGTGGTAGGAGTGTTGATTCACTCTGAGGTAGGGTTCTTGGGAAGAGCCTGAGGTGTAGGACTTGTTGAAGTCTGAGCTGTAGAAACATGTTTGGGTTATGAGTTATAAGATCTGATGATCTGAGAAGGTGGAAGGAAGTTTGGCCGAATCTAGTGTACTGCTAGATAGACGAAGAAGGAAAGTGGATGTACCCATCATTTGGGGAACCACTATAAATCTGTGTGTATGCTGTGATTGGATGATTGTATGATGTGGTAGCTGTAGAATTTATAACTGTGCTGAGATTAATTTATTAACTGCCTAAGTTGAATTGGAATTGAACCTATTCACCCCCCCTCTAGGTGTTTAGACAATCTTGAAACCAATTCTTTCAAATAGCAGTAATAATTTTCAATACCCAAATAAATACAATATGCACATCCACAAATTAATATGAAATAACATAACACAATAAATGATGCTCACATGGCACTAGGAATCCAATGGCAGACTGGCAAAATTGGATTACTTTTGCGTCCAATAATGATTTTGGTTGCTGAAATTAGAGAAAATAGACAAATTTCTCCAGTAAAAGAAATATAGGTAAAGAATTAATGTTGGGAAATGCAGATGAAAATAGACGGGGCTCGATGAGGCTCAAAATGGAGAGGGAGGCAGAGTTGTTGGACTGAAATTGGTGGCAGAGAGGAGGCTTGGCTTGGCTGGTGGTGATGGGAGAAATCAATTAGAGTTGCTGGTGGTGATGGGAGAAATCAATTAGAGTTGCTGGTGGTGATGGGAGAAATCAATTAGAGTTGTTGGTGGTTCCACGGCTGGATAGTGGAAGATAAGGTGATGTAGGGTAGGCTATGTATTATGCAATCTAGGTCGACTCGAGTGAGTGGACGCGTGAAAGCTGTGATGAGATGCACAAAACCCGCTAGGCAATTATTCTAAGTGACGATTCACAACCACGCATAATTAAATTAGACAACAACAATTCTTTTAAGGCGATCAAGCAAGGCTTTCCTCCAAACGGAGAGCCAAATTAAGCGCGCTGCGAATAGCTCCTTCCTGCAATCAATATTCTTACGGGCAAAATTCCACAATAAATATTTTAAGCAAGTACAAATATCCCAAACAATATCCAAATGCTGAAAACTAGAAATTCATACAACAAACAACTCACAAACAAAGGAGTGTCCGAGGCGGGAGAGATCCGGCGGTTTTGAAGGTAGATCCGGGTGAGCGTGTCGGAACGGTGGATGTCCGTGGTGGAGGATGGTTGCGGTGGGCTGAAAGTGGATAGATCCGGTAATTTGATGACGAATCCGGGCTACGGGGAGGAAATATGTAAGTGAGGGTAGATCGGTGGAGGGTAGCGCTAGATCAAAGTAGATCTAGGGTTTTCGGAGCGGTTGGAAGTGGATCCACGAAGGGGAGAAGAAGTGAGGGGGCGGGTGAACAGTAACGGCAGATGAACAGTGCGGATGAACAGTGCCGGCGGATGGACAGTGCGCTTGAACAGTTCCGCCGAATGAACAGTGCGGCTGAACAGTAATTTCAGAATTTCTGGACAGCGGTAAGGGTTGGGATTTGGGGGCTGTAGGGGTTGCGGATGAGGGTTTCAGAGGGGAAAAAATAAGGTTATGGATGGGTAGTACCTTGGGGAGGAAGTTCCACCGCTAGGAGTCGACACCTAGGGCTCCACGGCGTCGGCACCGTGGCTTGATCGCGGAGTTCCGGGAATAACTTTCTCCAAAACCAGCAATGAGTCTCTCCAAGCCTCAACACTCCTATTTATAATACTCTAACATTAGGGCGACCCCGATTCGACGGCTATGATTGGCCGAAGGATCCACGTGCCAAACATAAGCAAATGAAATTAAAATATCAAAGTTTATATATCAAAAAGATTCGCAGTGCGCATCCGGACGCATCCGCGGGAGCGGATTGTCCCTCCGATCAAGTCTTCCGGCGAGAATAGACGAAAGTGGGCCCCGCCTTATTATGGGCTGATGGTCCCCCATCAACTCCCCCCGACTTAAAAGAGTTCATCTCCGATGAATGGAGAGAATCATACTGTCGTCGAAGCCCAGGGGCGAGTCGGTCCAGCTCAGTAGGTAGAATCCACGTGTCATCAGAGGCGGAGCGACCTCTCCAACGAACCAGGTAGCGACATGAAAGTCCAGTGGTGGTAGGGACGTACTCATGGGTGACGATATCTATAATACTCTCAGCAGACTGCTCTCGTGAAGTGGATCCCGAGACGATCAGGGGTGCAGGCGGTGTCACCATAGGTGAAGGACTCCCAGGGGTGCGGGTAGTAGGGGGCAAGGTCAGTGGCAGAGGTGAGTGGGCCGAAGCTGTAGCTGGTGGTGAGGTGGAGGGGCGGTGATCATTCCGACTCGGGTCCGAATATTCGCGAGGTTCGTAATACGGAGTCAAGTCCTCAATATTGAATACCGGATGAATGCCCATACTTGCGGGGATATTTAGTTCGTAGGCATTTGTCCCGATCCGCTTAATGATCGAGTAGGGACCTATTCGTTTAGCGCTTAGTTTTTTGGCAGGCCCCGTTAGGAGCCTCTCCGCCCGGATTCGGACCATTACCTGCTCGCCTTCGTTGAAAATCTGTTCTCGCCTGCTTAAATCTGCATGGGTTTTATAGCTGTCATTACTTGAAATAATTTGCCGACGGACTGACTCATGTAAATCATGCAAGTGACGTGCAAATGATTTGGCGGACTCGCTAGGACGGGCCTCTAATGGGTAAGGAATGAGGTCAATGGGCTTCTTGGGTTCGTACCCTAATACTACGTGAAATGGGCTCAGCCCGGTGGACCTATTGACAGAACTATTGTAGGCAAATTCCGCGACAGGAAGGACAGATTCCCAACTCGCCACATGCTCGCTAACAAGACACCTAAGCAAGTTCCCTAGACTGCTGTTCACAACCTCAGTCTGCCCGTCATTCTGGGGGTGATAGGCAGATGAAAACTTCAGGGTAGTGCCCGTTTTGTACCAGAGGGTTCTTCCAAAAGTAGCTCACGAATCTAACATCTCTGTCGGAGACTATGGATTTTGGTAGGCCATGTAGCCTAAAGACGTCCCGAATGAAGATGGAAGCAACACGTGAGGCGTCAGCGGTCCTAGAGCATGCGATGAAGTGTGCCATCTTGGAAAAACGATCAACGACGACAAAAATGGAGTCGTGCTTTCGAACCGTGCGCGGTAGTCCTAGTACGAAGTCCATACTAATATCCTCCCAGGGTCTAAGTGGGACCGACAAGGGTGTATACAATCCCGTGTTTTGTTTAGTTCCCTTCGCAGTCTGACACGTACGACAATGTCGAACAACTCTAGCTACGTCTCTCTTTAGGCCTGGCCAATAAAACCTATCTTCTACGATAGCTATGGACTTATCCCTGCCAAAATACTCGGCAGCTCCGCCCGCATGAAGTTCCCAAATCAGATAGTCGCGGTATGATGTGCTTGGGATGCACATGTGGGAACCCCGGTAAAGGTAACCTTCCCAAATCTGGAAGCCGTCGACAGGCTCGGGGGGGTCTCGGGATAAGGCTGCGTATATCTCGCCGAAGTCCGGACATCCTGGGTAGTCAGCAATAATCCGCTCAAGTCCGTCCACATGGGCTCTCAGGGTCTGCAAAAGGGTGACCCGCCGACTCAACGCATCAGCGGGCTTGTTCTCAACACCAGCGCGATGTTTGAGAACATAGTGGAAATCCTGAAGGTACTCAACCCACTTCGCATTCTTATGTCCCAATTTCTTCTGTGAGTCTAAGTATCAGAGTGCCTGGTGGTCATAATAGAGAACGAACTCCCGGGAGAGGAGGTAGTGTCTCCAGTATTGCAATGACTGAACGATCGCATAAAATTCCCTATCGTAATTGGAATATTTTTGCTTGGCTTCATTTAACTTCTCGCTGAAGTAGGAGACCGGGTGTCCCTCCTGGCTCAGCACACCGCCGATCCCTACTCCAGAAGCATCACACGCAACCTCAAAAGCCTTGCCAAAGTCAGGGAGTCGTAAGACGGGTGCCGTGGTCAACTTCTCCTTAATCTCCTCAAACGCTCGAGTGGCTGCGGGGGTCCACTGAAATTCGCCTTTCTTCAAACAGCTAGTGAACGGAGCCATAATCGAGCTAAATCCTCGAACAAACCGCCTGTAGAAGGTAGCCAGCCCATGGAAGCTGCGGGCCTCGTGAATGGTCGTAGGCAAGGGCCACTCACGGATGGACTTAACTTTCTCAGGGTCGACTGACACTCGGCGTAGAACGAACACTTCTTTAGATTCACGAATAGCTTTTCCTTACGAAGGGTCTCGAAAAGGAGCCTTAAGTGCACTAGGTGGTCACCGTGGGTCTGACTGTAGATCAGAATATCATCAAAATATACACCTAGAAATTTGCCTATGTAAGGCCGCAAGATCTGTGTCATAATCCTCATGAACGTGCTCGGGGCGTTGGACAACCCAAACGGCATGACCAACCACTCATACAAGCCATCTTTAGTCTTAAAGGCCGTTTTCCATTCATCACCCTCCCGTACTCGGATCTGGTGGTACCCACTCCGCAGATCGATCTTGGAAAAGAGTTGGGCACCAGACATGGTATCTAATAAGTCATCAAGACGAGGGATGGGAAACCTGTACTTCACCGTAATCTTATTGATGGCACGACTATCGATGCACATGCGCCAACTACCATCCTTCTTGGGGGTAAGAAGGGCGGGAACGACACAGGGACTCAGGCTCTCCTAGATGAACTGCTTCTGAAGCAGCTCGTCAACCTGCCGCTTGAGCTCGGCGTGCTCATCAGGATTCATACGATAGTGCGGCAGGTTTGGGAGGGAAGCTCCTGGGACTAGATCGATCGCGTGCTGGATATCTCGCAAAGGTGGGAGTTCATCAGGTAACTCCTGGCATGATGTCGGTAAACTCCTCAATAGGTTCTAGATCTCCGGGGGAAGATCTGGGGTCATTGTCGGGCTCTCAGAAACCATAGTGGCGGCAACGATGTAAAATACCCCGGCATCCCTGCTCTCCCGCAAGAACTCACTACACCGCAGGAGATGCAGTGGTTGCGACGATATGGTGCTCGGGGAGGGCTCAATCGGGCCCTTGGATTTCTCCTTGGGCCGGGTTGGGGATAGCGTTATCTTCTTGCCTTTATCGAAGAATGTATATGTGTTCGACCGGCCGTAGCTCGTGACATCGCGGTCGTAACCAGGGTCGGCCCAATAACACGTGGGCAACGTCCATAGGAATGACGTCACACCACACGTGATCCTCAAATGTATTGAGCCGAATAGGAATGAGGCACCGCTGTGTCACCTGGACGGCGGTCTTGTCTACCCAAATAACTCGATACGGGTGAGGGTGGGGCTCCGCCTTCACTTGCAAACGCTCTAAACCTCTCTTGGCCACGATATTGACACAACTCCCACTATCAATGGCTAGTTTGCAGGGTCCGCCTGCGTTAGGAAAATACGTGTAGAAGATAGTGGAGCGGCGCCAATCCTCGTCTGCACGGGGGGTATGTAGGAGGCGTCGTACTACGCCCATCTCTAGGGATCTACCGGCCTCGCTCTCCCACCCCTCCTCGACCACAGCTTCGACCTCCTCAGTTACATCCTCGGCTCCCTCTAGGCCCGGCTCTTCCTCTCCCTTGACTAGCAGACTTCGTGTGGGGCAATGTGCCGCCACATGTCCTCTGCCAGAGCACCTAAAGCACTGGATACCCCCGGGCCTCTGACCCTCGGTTGCGATGGCCTTGCCCTTCATGTCATTGGTGATCCGTGGGGGTGGGGTGGCCGTGGTAGTCTTGGAAAGGTGCGGGCTTCTTAAATGTCGAGGAATCAGTGCGCGCGGGGAACTGCCTCGTACTCGAAGTACGGAGATACTGCTCGTACTCTAAGGCGAGCTGGAATATCTGATCAACCGTCTCGAGGCGATGGGGAATTAACTCCCTCCGGAGCTCTGAGCGAAGGCCAGCCTTAAATCGCGATGCGGTGGTAATGGGCTCTTCCGAAATATCACTCCTAACGACCAACTCATCGAATCGAGCCATGTACTCCGCTACCGAGAGCGCTCCCTGTCGTAGGTTCTGTAGCTGATCCAGCAACTGATCACGGTATGAGGCGGGGAGATAATAACCTTCTCTCTCGACAACTCTCTCCACGCTAATCCAAAATACTTTGGCTTGTCCAACCAACTTCATCTTCGCGAAATGGACACAACGCTCATCTCTCATGTCGTACCAGTCAAAATAGTGATCCATGTCTAGGATCCAATCACTAAAGGCCTTCGGATCCAAGCGGCCGTCGAACGATGGGGCGTCGAGGCGAATCCGTTGGGTGATGTCGAAGGCGTGGCCTCCTCTCCGCGGGTCGGGGTAATCCCCTGGATAGTCATCGTAGTCGTGGTCAAACTTGCGTCGATCTGGCGTGTAATACTCATCTCAGTGCTGGTCGCGGTGACCAGGTGGGGGCACCCTGTCCCTAAGGTCGGGTTGTGGCTGACGGGGCATACGATAGTCCTCTCGCGGAGGGTGGCTATCGCGTGCTGGCTCAGGGTTTCGCCTTGCCGGTGGGGCTGGGGCCCGGTAGGGAATGTCGCGGCGCCGACGTTCCTCAGGTGGCTGGCCCGCCCTTGGGCGCCGTTCGGGACGTTGAGAAACATCAAGGTCGTCCTCCAAAAGGTCGTCAAGATGCGTAGGCGTGGTCCTAGCGTTCTCTAAGTGATCTAGTCGTATGTTAACCTCGGCAAGATTATGTCGAACATCGTTAAACTGGGTGCCTAAGCTGTCAAAACGATCTAAGATAAGGCGCTGAAACTCAGCAAATGCGGTACCCGAGTTCGAACTTCCCGCACGGTCGTCGGTTACTTGTGGGTCAGCCATGCTAGTCCTAAATGTCCTACCACTACGGAGCATGCAAGTGGCCTAACCTAGGCTCTGATACCAATTGATGTAGGGTAGGCTATGTATTATGCAATCTAGGTCGACTCGAATGAGTGGACGCGTGAAAGCTGTGATGAGATGCACAAAACCCGCTAGACAATTATTCTAAGTGACGATTCACAACCACGCATAATTAAATTAGACAACAACAATTCTTTTAAGGCGATCAAGCAAGGCTTTCCTCCAAACGGAGAGCCAAATTAAGCGCGCTGCGAATAGCTCCTTCCTGCAATTAATATTCTTACGGGCAAAATTCCACAATAAATATTTTAAGCAAGTACAAATATCCCAAATAATATTCAAATGCTGAAAACTAGAAATTCATACAACAAACAACTCACAAACAAAGGAGTGTCCGAGGCGGGAGACATCCGGCGGTTTTGAAGGTAGATCCGGGTGAGCGTGTCGGAACGGTGGATGTCCGTGGTGGAGGATGGTTGTGGTGGGCTGAAAGTGGATAGATCCGGTAATTTGATGACGAATCCGGGCTACGGGGAGGAAATATGTAAGTGGGGGTAGATCGGTGGAGGGTAGCGCTAGATCAAAGTAGATCTAGGGTTTTCGGAGCGGTTGGAAGTGGATCCACGAAGGGGAGAAGAAGTGAGGGGGCGGGTGAACAGTAACGGCAGATGAACAGTGTGGATGAACAGTGCCGGCGGATGAACAGTGTGCATGAACAGTTCGCCGGATGAACAGTGCGGGTGAATAGTAATTTCAGAATTTCTGGACAGCGGTAAGGGTTGGGATTTGGGGGTTGTAGGGGTTGCGGATGAGGGTTTCGGAGGGGAAAAAATAAGGTTATGGATGGGTAGTACATTGGGGAGGAAGTTCCACCGCTAGGAGTCGACACCTAGGGCTCCACGGCGTCGGCACCGTGGCTTGATCGCGGAGTTCCGGGAATAACTTTCTCCAAAACCAGCAATGAGTCTCTCCAAGCCTCAACACTCCTATTTATAATATTCTAACATTAGGGCGACCCGGATTCGACGGCTATGATTGGCCGAAGGATCCACGTGCTAAACATAAGCAAATGAAATTAAAATAACAAAGTTTATATATAAAAAAGATTTGCGGTGCGCATCCGGACGCATCCGCGGGATCGGATCGTCCCTCCGATCAAGTCTTCCGGCGAGAATAGGCGAAAGTGGGCCCCGCCTTTTTATGGGCCGATGGTCCCCCATCATAAGGAGGTGGATCCACGTGTGAGGAAGGGGCTGTAATAGGGGAAGGAAGAAGCAGTTAGGTCTCTTCGATCCTTTCTGTTTGGGAGGAAGATTGTTGCGGGAATAGTAATGGAGGTGAGGGAGAGTGCTGCTGGGAACAAGACCGATACGTCGTCCAGGAGGTTGGACGTTACCTTCGATCGGCCAGAAAAGAGTGACGACAGAGGAGTTAACGTAGCTGCTTGGGGCCTGAGGCTGTCGTGCTTGAAGAAGGCCGGCCGGAATGAAATGACTTGGCCGACGGGAGTTATGGCAGTAGGGACGCCCGACTAGTGGATTTCTGCAGGCGGGATGAAGGAGGACCGGCGCTCGGCGGCTGGCAGTTGTTTCTGTCGATAGGAAAGGGGAGATGAACAACGGGTGATTGACGGTTTTCTTCTTAGTGATGAAGATAACCGGGGTGAACGTGGGGAAACAATGAATGAGATTTACAGGATTAAGGAGATAATTGAATTATTAAGGAGATAACTAAAATTAAGCAGTAGGTTATAAACAAGAATAAATAATAATAGATAACAAAAATGGTAACGGGAGAATGAAAATAATCCGAAGCTTTGCACTTCGGGCTCGTGAAGTCGCACCATGAATGATTGCCGAAATCTGGATTCTCTCACAAACTCAACAATGACTGAAAACCTGGACATCCACCCCTATTTATAACGAGAGGGGCGGTTGGGCACTCGACGAGAACGGCTATGATCATCCATTACGCCCGGTGTCCTAAAAAATATAAATAAAACTCCCAAAAAAATATAAAAAATACATATAAAATGAAAACGGACGCACCAGACGCGCTCGCGGTCTCGGATCACCGATCCGATCAACGAATCACCGACAAATCAGCAAAAGCTAGTCTCTCCACGTGGTGACCCGATCTCCTCCGAACACAAACATGCGGTCGATCCCCATCAATTCCCCCGTCTGAAAAACATTCCTCTCCGAGGAATGAAGATGAATATACTGTAGTCGAAGATCGGGGTAAGCCAACTAGCTGTTGCCAATATACAAACATTACCAAAGGTGTAGTAGTGGTGTCTACTCCAATGCACCAAGTAACGACAAGGACCGTCTGTAATAGTGGTGCACTCGTCACAATATCACTCATGTTCTCTACTCTCACCTCTCGTGCTGGTGGATCTAGAAAATCCAATAAAATCATAGGAGGTGCAGGCAAATCCGTGAGTGCACGTCTAAGGTAAACATGGGAAGTGTGAAGCTGTAACTGTAAGGGTGTCACAAGAAACTCAAGGTATGGGTCCCTGGGGGGTGTTAAAGAAGCTTGAGGTATGGGTTCCTATGCTCGAGAGGCTCAAAGTAATATGCCAAATTTTCATATTAAATACGAGATGAATACTCATATCTGCAGGGAAATCGATCTTGTAGGCATTTGTCCTAACTTGTTTATAACTTTATAGGACTCATTCGCTTAAGTTGTAGTTTAGTAGCCCTCCTTGCAAAGTCCGAC
This sequence comes from Platanthera zijinensis, assembly GCA_039513925.1. Lineage (NCBI taxonomy): Eukaryota > Viridiplantae > Streptophyta > Magnoliopsida > Asparagales > Orchidaceae > Platanthera > Platanthera zijinensis. Next base: position 131,171,287 of record CM077079.1, on the reverse strand, counting down.
CTTGACATGCTTGCACACCCGAAAATGTTGTTCACACTTGTGCATATCTGCTCTTGCCTCATATATTTCAATATTGCTAGCAGCTTTCTTCCTGATTAATTTATGCATTTCATGTAAATGATGCAAAACAAACAATATGTGTGATTCACACAACACAGATGAATCATGCACTAAATGTAAATGAACAAACAATAAATGCAAAAGATGTACTAACACGAATAACTTCACAAATCGGTGGTTTTAGGTACTAAAAGTAACTCCTGAGATAGGTTCATGATCAGGAGGCTCAGAAGGTGGATCATAGAAGAATACATCGCGGGGGCGATGAACACTCCAATGAACATCCAAGACAACAGTGAAAAGATGTGTCAATGTAGTGTGCGAATTGTCTCTACAAGTGCTGGTGGGAGGATATAAGATCATTGAGTCAGTAAGCGCACTCTCAAACTCGAATATCCTACTAAATATTGATATCTTCCGAATGAGCGGTGGATCGATACGTGGCTCATCCGGGGGTTCTCCCGAAGTGGTATAATAAAATTTGTCACAAATGCGACGAGTACTCACGTACGTCCCAAAAATATCTAGAATGCTCTTATATAAACACCAATCACCAAAGTAAAATTCGTAGGCATAACAGTATGATGCGACTTTAGTTTGTCACTCAATTGAATCTCATGCACACAAGGACGTGGTGGTTCATCTGGAGGCTCAATATGGGGGGGGGGGGTCGTCAAAGAACCCATCAGTAGAGTGATGGTCCTCCAAAAGCAAACCATCAGAAGGGGTCGTGCTCTTGGAAAGAGGAGAAGTGGAGAAGTGGCTAACTCTAGATCACTACTAAGCTCTCGGTTCCCGATCGTTATGTGACTCGACACTCCATAAGGTGATGTGTGCGAAAAGTCCACACTCAATAGAGAGCTATTAAATATAGAATTAAGGGCAAACTCCCCTAGTGGAATAGACTCTCGTGGGCATTGACTCCACACATCTTACTCTGCCTCAAATAGAATATCATATGGAGTGGGCAAAGTTTCCTCACTTAGGGAAGTAGAGTGCTCTCGCCGACCCTCAATGACGGTAATGCGGGTGCGTAGGTCATCAAATTGTGCATCAAATTGATCAAACATCTTAAGAACCCATTGTTGAAATTCGGCCTCGGTCATGTCCGTTTTCGGAACACTAGGAAGATCACTACATGCATTGTAATCTTAATGAGAGTGACCTCTATAGTATTCTTGAGGGTCATCAAGACGATCGTCCATAGCATGATGACGACGTACTCGTTGATGGGCGTAAGTCCTACGAACGCGCGGTGGTGGTTGTGCATATGAAAGACTCAGGTTCCTCAAATAGAGATGTGAAGCATCAATGACTTGAGCGATACAGAGCTCTATCATCATAATATCGTGTCGAAGGATCAATGGATCCAGTCGAGTGCGGGGATAAGAATGACGATAATCATCGTATCGATAGTATCTAACATAGTGGGATCGTATCGGTGGATCAACACAATCTCTGGAAGTAGTGTATTGTGATCGAGGTATCGTAAAGAACTCCCTGATGGGGCTCTATTGGCGCTGGTGTAAGTGGACTCGCGATCCTCAATTGTAGTGATGACCACTGTGATAAGACATTGGGTAACAAAACATGTAGTCCCGTGTATTTTAAAGAAAGCTCTAACCTGGGCTCTGATACCAAACTGACACATGACGGCCCGAAGTGCAAATGCCAATGTCGACACGATAACGCAAAGCAAAGTGAACGGGCAACGTGAGTGTGATCAAGCCAAACTTAAATGAGATATACATGTTTTAAAATTAATTTTCCGGAATCAAACTATATCAATAAATTTATACTCGGCTAGCAAAGCCACACAATGTTCACATTAATTTTCGCACGCTCAAGCAAATAATCACGTTCTTTCATAAGTGGTGCTGTCCACTACAACTTGCACAAATGAAATATAGGATTAGAAAGAAAACAAAACAATAACACTATTAGAGAAGCCCACTTAACTAGGCCCATGTAGTTTCTTTTGTTGTTATTTCTCTCTCCTCTTTAGTTCCACATTGTGTATAGGACCTTGCTCTCTCTTTCTCTCATCTATATATTTGTACTCATTCTTTGTATTCAATACAAGTGAACATATTTACAAGGTGGTTTTTCTACTTGTCTACATGGTATCAGAGGTATCGGTCCTCCTTGGGCGGCTACCCTCTACTTAACCGCCTTTCTTCCTGTGTTCTCGCCTCGGCGTGCGGCTAGCTGCGGACAGCCCTCTCTGTCTGCTTCCCGCTCGGTCTCTGGCGGACTGCTTCTTCCTATCCGCTTCGCCTCTCTTCTCCCCTCTCCCCTCCGTGGTTCCACTCCTCCCCTCCCGCCTCTTATAGCATTCCTGTGGGGCCCGCCTCTCTCTTTTCGCGCGGTCTCCCTTGTGCTATCCGCCGCGGTCTCCCTTGTGCTCTCCGCCGGTCTCCTGCTCCCCGGCTTCTCGCTATCCGCAGCTCTCTCCCGCTATTCAACACGCCCTCCTGCGGCCTGTTCCTGATCACAGTTCTCCGCCTTGTCGCAGCTCCCTTCTCACGCGGCCTAGTCTTTCCGCCGGTCTCCCTTCTCGCGCGGTCTCTATCCGCCTTTTCCGCCGAGTCCTTTCCTTGCTCGCCTCGTCCTGTTGCTCGCTGCGGCCTCTCTCTATCCGCTTGAGTGTTCCTTACTCGTGGTTTCTTCTCTCTGCCCGCTCGTAGCCTCCGTCTCTGACCGCTGCTGGGTTCAGCCTGACCGTGCAGACTGTCTTCTCCCGTATTTAGGTCGTGGTCCTCCTCTCCGCGCGGATTGGTCTCTGTCCGCCGGCTCTCTATCCGCCTCTCGTCGCTGCCTCCTGCCGCTGGTGTCTTTACATCGTGACCGGGCGGTCTCCGTTCTAGTCGCGCGAACTCTCTTCTCCTCCTTTCCGAGCGGTTTCTGTTCTAGTCGCGCGGACTCCTCTGCTGTCGGTCTGCTCTCCTAGCCGCCTCTCCTCCATGGGTTCTTCTGCTGATTCGACTAGCACGACGGTTCCTCCTGCAGACCGCCCGGTCTCTATTCCAGAAATACGGGATGAACTCCGTATCACTACTATCTCTTTGGTCGGCAAGAAGAATTTTGTCGAATGGGCGCATTCTGTTCGCCGGGTCCTGCAATCTAAGGGGTTTCTTCATCACTTGACCCAGGTGGTTACCGGGACTCCGACTGACGAATGGTTACACAATGATGGTCGTGTGCAAACATGGATCCTTAATTCTCTTGATAGCGAATCCTATCGCCTGACTATGTACCACGATACGGCCAAAGGCATGTGGGATGAGCTTCATACCCTCTACTCCGGAAAGGATAGTCTCCACCATTTGTATGACATAATCACTGCTCTCCAGACCCTTGATAGCAGTGGTGCGACCGATCTGACTTCCTTTGTGGCTCAGGCTCGGTCCTTGGTCGAGGCATGGATCCAACATTAGCCTCCTACTGTGGACCTTGTTGCCCAACGTGCTCAAAAGGAGGCTGTGGGCATAGCCATGATGATAGCTCGGCTACCCCATCACCTTCATAGTGTACGCCGTCCTTCTCAGATGTGTGCTCCATACTTCTCAAAGTTACCCCGCCTCCGGATGTGTCGGGCCCTCCTTCTCCAACTCTTGTCCAGCAGGCTCCTGCTCCTTTACTGCCTTTACCATCTTCTGTCCGTGGAGGTCGCTCTGACTCGCGGGGACGTGGGCGGGGTGGCCGGTCTCGGCCTAAGTGCTCGTTCTGTGGCTAAGATGGGCATCTTGAAGCCACGTGCTATCATAAGCATGGTCGCCCACCTCGTCCGCAGGCGTCTGCTGCTGCTACCGACTCCTCTCCCACTCGTACTGATCTCGACGAGGTCCGCCTTCAGCTTCAGCATCTTCATGGCCTGCTCAGCCGCCCGCCCGCCTCTGTTGCCTCCGCTGCCTCCATCTCCAATGAAGGTATCACCTGCCTTTCCTCTGGCCCGCGATGGATCCTCGACTCTGGTGCCACTCACCACATCACCTCTGTTCGGCCGCCTCAGTACTTGTCTTCCCCTCACCCGAAGTACATTACTGTGGCCAATGGCGCCTCTGTCCCTGTTGTTGGCTGTGCTGATATTCCTCTCACCTCTTCTCTTCAACTGCGCTCGTCTCTTCATGTTCTGGGCTCTCCTTTTAATTTACTTTCTGTTGGTCGCCTTACTTCTGATTTACATTGCTCAGTGACTTTTACTTCTTCTTCTTTTCTGATACAGGATCAGCAGACACGGACTATCATTGGTAAGGGGCGACTGCAAAATGGTCTCTACCTTCTTGACGACTCTCCTACACTCCCCGCATCTGTCTCCTCTTCCGATTGGCATCGACGTCCTGATCATGCTCCTCTACCTGTCCTCCAGAAGGCTCTCCCGGATGTATCTCTTCCTGCTTTTCAATGTGAAACATATATTTTTGGCAAGCAGCCACGTTCATCTTTTCTTTCTCATTGTACTTGGAGCTCCGCTCCTTTTATCTTAGTACACTCCGATATATGGGGTCCGTACAAATTTACTAGTATTTCTGGCTATCGGTATTTCGTTACCTTTATTGATGATTATTCGCGCATGACGTGGTTGTATCTTCTTCACGATCGTTCTGAGCTTCGCCGCGTCTTCCGGGCGTTCATTCTTAAGACTCGCACTCAATTCTTTGCGCCCATTCGCACCATTCGCACTATTCGTACCATACAATGCGCGAGAATACACAGGTCATGACTTTGCGACCCTCTGCTTTGAGAACGACATTATTCACCAAAACTCGTGTGTGTATACTCCGCAACAGAATGGTGTCGCCGAGCGTAAGAACCGACACCTTCTTGATGTGGCTCGATCCCTTATGCTTCAAATACGGGTTCCCAAAGCATACTGGAATTTTGCGCTCTCCACCGTCTGCTTTCTTATCAACCGTCTACCATCCTCCGTTCTTCAGAATGCTACTCCGTTCAGCCTCCTCTTTCCGTCCACTCCGCCTTTCCCTGTTACTCCTCGTATCTTTGGGTTTGCTTGCTATGTTCACCATCTCGGCCCTTCTACCGACAGATTGGATCCCCGTACGACCAAACATATTTTTGTCGGTTACTCGCGCACTCAAAAGGAGTATATGTGCTATTCGCCTACTACCCGAAAGGTTACTGTCTCTGCGGACGTTACTTTCCGGGAAGATCTTCCCTTCTTTTCTGCTCCGGATGTCGTTCCCTTTCCAGAGCCCGTCGTTCGTCCTATCATCCCAGTTCCCTGCTCCTCATCCTCTCCTCCTCCTGACCCGGCTCCGGTCCGTCCGACTCCACCTGTTATTCGGGTCTATTCTCGTCGCTCCTCTCCTCCCGTTGCCCCACTGCAGTCGGCCTCGCCCTCTGATGCTCCGCCACCTGCTGCTCCGGTTCCTGCCTCCACCGCTCATCCGATGGCAAACTATGTCTCTCTCCATCGCCTTTCGCCACCACTTCGCCACTTTACCACATCATTATCCTCTGTTTCTATTCCTAACTCTGTACAGGAGGCGCGTCAACATCCTGGCTGGCGGGCTGCTATGGAGGAAGAAATGACGGCCCTTTGGGCCAACCAGACCTGGACCCTGGTTCCTCTGCTTCCCGGTCAGCACCCGGTTGGGTGTAAATGGGTTTTTGTCATCAAACATGCTCCGGATGGCACTATTGCCCTACTGAAGGCCAGACTGGTGGCCCGTGATTTCACTCAACAACATGGCCTCGATTATGAGGAAACTTTCTCTCCGGTGGCCAAGCTCAACTCGGTTCGTGTGCTTCTCTCCGTGGATGTACACCGCCACTGGCCGCTTCATCAGCTCGATATCAAGAATGCCTTTCTGAATGGTGATCTTCACGAAACCGTCTACATGCGCCAGCCTCCCGGGTTTGAGACCACGAGGGAGTCTCATGTGTGCCTTCTAAAGAAGTCCATCTATGGTCTCAAACAATCCCCCCGGGCGTGGTATGACAAATTCAGCAAGGTTGTTCAGGATATGGGTTTCACTCGGAGCTCTGCTGACTTCTCTCTTTTCACCCGACACTGGGCAACGGGAACCGTCATTCTGTTGGTTTATGTTGACGACATCCTACTTACTGGAGATGACTCACACGGGATCCAAGCGGTCAAACAACATCTGAGCACTATTTTTCAGACCAAAGACCTAGGGCATCTTCGCTACTTCCTCGGTCTTGAGGTCGTACGACGACCGAATGGGTTTGTCTTCTCCCAACGGAAGTACTGTCTCGATCTCCTCAAAGATGCTGGCTAGTCAGGTTTTAAGCCAGCTAATACACCGATGGAGGCAAATCACAAGCTCTGCGCATATGCCTCTGATGAGGATCTGCTTCTCCAGAACCCGGAGTACTATCGATGCCTTGTCGGAAAGTTGATCTACCTAACAGTCACGAGGCCTGATATATCATTTGCTGTTGGGGTTGTCAGTCGGTTCATGCATGCTCCCCGAGTTTCTCATCTCCAAGCCGTTAAACGGATTCTCCGGTACCTTAAGGCAGCTCCGGGTCAAGGGCTTGTTTACAAAACCTCCACCTCGACTCCAGCATTGGTTGCTTACTCTGATGCCGATTATGCCGGTTCCCTGGACGATCGGCGGTCGACCAGTGGATTCTGTACTTACTTTGGAGGTCATCTCATTACTTGGAAAAGTAAAAAACAAGCCGTGGTCCCTCGATCCTCCGCGGAAGCTGAATACCGATCTATGACATCGGTTGTTTCTGAACTCACATGGCTTGAAAGCCTTCTTGCTGACTTGGGAGTAAAACTTCCTTCATCTGCTGTTCTCTTTTGTGATAGTCAAGCGGCCATACACATAGCAAAGAATCCGGTGTTTCACGATCGTACGAAGCATATCGAGGTCGATTGTCACTTCATACGGGAAAAAGTTCAAATGAAGAAACTTGAGTTAAAGCATGTTCCGGGCACTGATCAAGTTGCTGATATTCTCACGAAGGCTCTATCAAGCACTTTGTTCTACCAGTGTTTGTCCAAGCTTGGTGCATATGATCTATACGCTCCAGCTTGCGGGGGAGTGTTAGAGAAGCCCACTTAACTAGGCCCATGTAGTTTTTTTTGCTGTTATTTCTCTCTCCTCTTTAGTCCCACATTGTGTATAAGACCTTGCTCTCTCTTTCTCTCATCTATATTTTTGTACTCATTCTATGTATTCAATACAAGTGAACATATTTACAAGGTGGTTTTTCTACTTGTCTACAAACACTAATAATTTTCAATACCGAAACATATACAATATGCACATGCACAAATTAATACGAAATAACATAACACATTAAATGATACTCACATGGCACGAGGAATCCGGTTGCGGACTGGCGAAATCGGATTACTTCCGTGTCCAATAATGATTTTGGTTGCTAAAATTAGAGAAAATAGCCAAATTTCTCCAATAAAAGAAATGTAGGGAAATAATTAATGCTGGGAAATGCAGATGGAAATAGACAGGGGCTCGGTGAGGCTCAAAATGGAGAGGGAGGCAGAGCTGCTGGACTGAAATTGGTGGCAGAGAGGAGGCTTGGCTTGGCTGGTGGTGATGGGAGAAATCAATTAGAGTTGCTGGTGGTTCCACGACTGGATAGGGGAAGATAAGGAGGTAGATCCATGTGTGAGGTAGGGGCTGTAACAGGGGAAGGAAGAAGCAGTTAGGGCTCTTCGATCCTTTCTATCTGGGAGGAAGATTGCTGCAGGAACAGTAATGGAGGTGAGGGAGAGTGCCGCTGGGAACGAGACTGTTACGTCATCCAGGAGGTTGGACGTTACCTTCAATCGGCCAGAAAAGAGCGACGGCGGCGGAGTTAACGTAGCCGTTGGGGCTGTCGTGCTTGAAGAAGGCCGGTGGGAATGAAACGACCTAGGTCGACGGGAGTTATGGTAGTAGGGACGTCCCACTAGTCGATTTCTGCAGGCGGGATGAAAGAGAACCGGCGATCTGTGGCTGGCAGTTGTTTCTGTTGAGAGGAAAGGGGAGATGAACAACAGGTGATCGGTGGTTTTCTTCACAATGATGAAGATAATCGGCGTGAATGCGGGGAAATAGTGAAGGGGATTCACGGGATTAAGGAGATAACTGAAATTAAGCAGTAGGTTGCAAACAGGAATAAGTAAAAATAGATAACCGAAACGGTAACGGGAGAATGAAAATAATCTGAAGCTTAGCACCCCGGGCTTGTGGCGTCGTATCACGAATGATTACCGAAATCTGGATTCTCTCACAAGCTCAACAATGACTGAAAACCTGGACATCCACCTCTATTTATAACGAGAGGGGGCGGTTGGGCACCCGACGTGAACGGCTACGATCATCCGTTATGCCCGGTGTCCTAAAAAATATAAATACAACTCCAAAAAATTATAAAATACATATAAAATGAAAACGGACGTTCCGGACGCGCTCGCGGTCTCGGATCGCCGATCCGATCAACGAATCAACTGCAAATCAGCAAAAGCGGGTCCCTCCATGTGGTGACCCAATCTCCTCGGAACACGAACATATGGTTGATCCCCTTCAAGATGGCTCATAAAGTCTAGACCGAGCGGATGTCCAATATGATTAGAAAATAATTTGTTAATGCAACATACTCGGTTAGTCTGGACTGGTCATGGATCACCGCATCTTGCGGGAATAATCGTGTGTGGGATGTCGATCTCTATCACCAAGCAAAAAATTGCTGCATTATAGTATCTTTTATTTTAAAAAATTATTTATTTCTTACCTTAGGCATAAAAATGCCTGCTTTATCATTGTTAATGATACTTAGTTAAGTCCTGTTTACTTTTTAGGTTTGTATCTCAAGTACTCATACTTCGCTGTGCTCTGATCACACTAATTTCCTTCATTTCTGCAGATAATTTTCACAAATGTTGGCAACCCTCATGCTTTAGGACAGAGGCCATTGACATTCCCTCGCCAGGTTCATTATTTTTTCTACAGATCTTTGTTGCCGGCAAGTGTTTTTTTACAGATCTTTTGTTGGCAGTAAATGTTATTTTACAGATCTTTGCTGGCTGCAAATGTTTTTCAATTTATCTTGCACCAAATATCTCAGAATCTTTTTTAGTCATCTTCTAGTAATAGACAAGCCGGCCCCAAAAAGTTGATGATGAATTGATGATGACTACTCTAGTTAAAGATAAAATATGGCCGAATTTCAGTTCTTTTTACATGATTTGTTTAGAAGTTTCTATTGGCTAAATAAACCTTTTTACAGGTGGTATCACTTTGTCAAGCTCCGTTTCTTCTAGTTGATCCAAATGTGGAACTAATATTTCCAGCTGATGCCATAGCAAGAGCTAAATATTACCTTTCATTGACTTCGGGCGGTCTAGGTATTTCACCTTAAAACTCTTCATCATATCACACTCAGGTAATCATAAGAATCATAATTTAGAATGCTACTTTATTTGTTAATAGAATCCTATTTTCCCCCATTAGTTTCAAGTTTTACCTGCCATTTTTGTTTTCAAAAATGCTAGCGGAATGCACAGGACCCGTGCATATGCGGCAGCACAAGTATTTGTAGTCATCGCCTGGTGTCCCCATAAATCTATTATTCCGACTGTTTATTTATTGAAAATAATTATTTTCGTCCCTAATTAAAATTATATATCAAAAGTTTATATTATATTATTATTTTCATTCCTAATAAATGCCAAAAATTTATATTATTTAATTATTTATGTTTAGTTTATTTCTAATTAAAAATATTAAATATAAAGAATAAAAATGCGTAATTATGAAAAAAAGTAGTAATGACAATATTGACAACAAACGGTCCAAATTAGTAGATTTCCTTAATATATAGTATAGATAAAAAATTCTAAATGGTTACTTGTCCTTATTTATGCTAATCAGGCGCGTACAGTGATTCTCGAGGTCTTCCTGGTATAAGGAAGGAAGTCGCTGAGTTTATCGAAAGACGTGATGGATACCCTAGGTAATCCAAAAGATATTAAACTGAGTCAAGTAAATTAATTTTTGCTGACCCAGAAATTCATGTTATTAATTTTATGTTTTCTTGTTATTACAGTGATCCAGAGCTTATATTTCTCACAGATGGTGCTAGCAAAGGTGTTATGCAGATGCTCAATGCTATTATCAGAAATGATAGAGATGGGGTATTTTTCTATGGGTCATTTATTGGGACCTCCCCTCTAACTTTGCATAATTACATGGACCTCCTGTAGCTTTAAAAATTATCAAAACCTCCTTGTATGTTTACAGTGTTAATCAGTTTTTTTCATACATGTTAACTATGTAAGTTTAGATGAGAGGTTTTTGTAATTTTGAAAGATAGAGAGGATGTCCATATAGTAATGCAAAGTTAGAGGGGAGTTTTTTGTAATAATTCCATAATTCTATTGAACTTTATAAGCGTACGTTCAATATGTAGGAAATGTGATACTTGTAGGTAATTTTATCAGAACAATTTTGATGGTTTCCTAACATCTATCAAATACAGATTTTAGTTCCAGTTCCGCAATACCCTCTTTATTCAGCTACAATATCTTTATATGGAGGCTCCCTTGTGCCATATTATTTAGACGAAGAAAGAAATTGGGGTCTTGACTTAAATAATCTAAGGCAGTCAGTAGCAGCAGCACGGGCTAAAGGGATAACTGTGAGTACTTTCTTTTTTTATTTGCTCTTATTGATAGCTTGATTATATCAACAACACATTTGTGGTTTATATGCCTTTGAATATCGCAATCTGGTATATCATATATTTCATCATCCCAACATTATTGTAGTCATGCAGCCATATTTTTTGATCGAGCTCTTTAGTTTGTTTACAAAATCAAAGTCGGATATGCAGTGGAACGAGATGCGATAAATCTAAGATGATGATGGTGATGAAAGTTTTTGGCATCTGCTTTTGAAATGGCACGAGTGACTATGTGTTACTCTCCTAGAAAGAATAAGGTACCCTGCGGCTGAAGGGGATGAAAAGGCGGAAGGTGGCGAGGAATGAAATTCTAAGAGGGAGCTCTTGGACCAGCCCTAGAATTTTACTCAAAATTCAAGCATAAGAACAGAACAATGCCTTACAATCTCACATGTAAATAAGCCCTGTGAGGGGCAAGACTATAAGCAAAGTGAAATAGAAATTAAAAGCATTAACTGATTTTCTAAAGAACTGATCGTGCTGCTAATCCTCCCCCGCAATCCCATCCTTTCCAGACGATGAGCGTATACCCATCACGACCTTGTGTCCTTCCCTCCATCCTGCTCCGCAACATTATGCATACAGCACTAAGAATTTCTTAAAGATGATTTGAACAGAGTATTGAAATGAGTAATGTGAAACCTAGATTAGTTTTACTTGGGCATTGATTGGTCTCAAAAACGTTGTGATTGGAAGCCTTCCTTACTCCTTAGAGAGCTCAAAGAAACATCATAAAATTTTTTCCGCTGGAATTGATGCTCAATGTTGAAGGTCGGAGATAACTTTTTATTGATCTTTTACCTCTTCTCACCTACATACATGCTCTTGAACGGATCTATCAAAATCTCAATCTTTTAAGTAGGTTCTTTTTTAGCATTTTGATATGTATATGCCAATGTGCTATTAGTTAAGTTTTGCACGTGGCACATGGTATCTTGTACCCCTACTATATAAAGGGGAGTAGGGCTAGTTAGATGATCATCATAAAAGTCTGGTTTTAGGAACTCTCTTGTAGGGAACCAACCCTCAAGAGCTTGACACGAGTATACATCGCGATTATACCCAGCTTACATTATAGTGCTATCAAGTTGGTCCAATCTGCCGCCTTCCCCCAACCTAATCCTAGATCGAGTGAAAGAATTGTACGATCGAAACAAGTCACTGACGATTGATGCTTGCTTCATCGTCTGCCTTTCTCCTTGACTCAGAGCCAACGAAAGGATGCCCCATCGCAGAGGACAATCCCGATTATTCATAGCATGCAAAATTGACACTTCACGCAATGTTTTTATTGTAGGGGTAGGCTACTGGTGCATAAAACCTACGACTCTAGGTGGTAGTGCAAGGGTGACACATTAATCCAAACCTACATGCAATGTAATGATCGATATTTTGACGAATAAATTATCGCAGTGCAAATTTTCAGCACCACGCAGATATTTAAATAGAGAAACAAATATTTAATTTTGTCAAATTATAATGGCTTCCTCCGCTCGGAGGGCCAAAGCGAAGCGCGCGGCGAATGTCTCCTCCTGCAAATTTTTAGTATACGAAAACAAATTTCCACAAACAAGAATCGCCGCAAAATATAGCAACCACTAAATGAAAAATGTCGAGTCAAATAATACAATACTACAAAAGCTCACAAAGTAGAGGGATGAAACGAGACACTGAAGAATTTGAGGCCCGGATGTGTAGATCGGCGATCGGAGATGGAATCAGTGGCGAGGCTACGGTGTCGGTGGCTGTCCTCGACGGTAAACGGTGAAAACGAATAATAAAACGGTGGATCCGACTACGTATAAGTAGATCCGGGCTGGGGGAGGGTAGATCCGATGTGTAAGAGCGGATTCAGACAAAAATGGTAATAAGGGTGGAGGCAAACGTCAGAATGAGGGTTGAAATTCTCAGATCTAGCGTGATCTAGAGAATAGAGGCTATTTGGTAGTGGATCCACAGAGGGGAGATGAGGGGGTGGTCGGCTAGGGAAAAGGGGCCCTTGGAGTGGTCGGTTTTGGTATGGGGGAGAGGCGGTGGGCTGGGGTGAGGGTAAGGAGGCCGGCGACCTGGACTGGAGAGGGAGGGGGCGGCAGAACCGTGGGTTGAGGGTGGTCGGCTAGGCGGCGGTACAGGAAAAAGGGGGGGGGGAGTGGGCGGCTTGCTGGAGTCCTGCAGGCCGGCAGCAGGGGGGGTTGGAGGGATTCCAGCGGCTGGAGGTGGAGTATGAGGGGTGGAAAATGAAGGTGGAGGTAGGGATTACCTTGGGGAGGAGTTTGGAGGCCTAGGAGTCGTCACCTAGGGTTCCACGATGTCGGCACCGGGGAGGGATCGCTGGAATCCGGGATTAGAGTTCTCCAAATTCTGTAATACCTCTATTCAGCCCCTATAAGTCTTATTTATAAGAAAAGAAATGCTAGGGCATCCCCCATCAACGACTATGATTGGCCGGTGGGTTTGACCCTTAAAATACATCAATAATAAACTGAAAAATATAAACTAATATAGTGTTTTGACTTTCGGCGGCATCCTGGACGCAACCGCAGAGTCCGATCAGCTATCCGATCAAGTCCTCCTGCGCAAATAAATGAACGTGGGTCACGCCTTGCGGCGAACCCCTCTAGGTGCATGATTTGATGGATCCCCATCAACTCTCCCCAACTGAAAAGCCATCTCTGATGAATGAAGATGATCGTACTGAGGTTGAAGTCCAGGGGCGAGTCGATCAAGCTCTGCCGGTAGTATCCAAGTGTTGTCTGCGCCTTGGCGGCCATGCCAGTGTATCAAGTAGTGGCATCGCGGTCCGTCCGTGGTGGGAACAAACTGATGGGATCTGATCTCTGTGATGCACTCATCTCTCATCTCTCGAAAGGTGGATCCCGGTGCGATCGGTGGTGCCGGTGGTGAAACTAGAGAAGACGAGTCCCTAGGTGGATGGGTGGTAGTACAGGGTGGGCTGTGGGTGCCAACAGACGTAGGCGGGGTCAGAGAGTGGTAAGGCAACGAAAGCGGGGGCGGCGTCGGCTGGGCATCTCCACTGCTCGGGTCTACATACTCGTTCGGCTCATAGTATGACGTCAGATCCTCGAAATTAAACACCGTGTGAATTCCCATACTAGCCGGGATATCGAGACGGTAGGCATTTGTCCCAATATGACTAATAACAGAGTACGAACCCATTTACCCGGTGCTTAACTTTTTGGAAGGCCCCGAGGGGAGCCTCTCTGGGCGGACTCGCGCCATTACTTTCTCTCCTTCATTAAATGATTGTTCTCGCCTTCACTTATCCGCATGAGTTTTATAATTTTCATTGCTCATTATTATTCATCGGCGAACCAACTCATACAACTCATGCAAATGCTATGCAAATGACTCAACAGACTCATTAGGGAGCGACTCTAAAGGACTCGGGACGGGGTCTATAGGTTTTCTAGGGTCATATCCTGATACTACATGAAATGGACTCAACTCGGTGGACCTATTGACTGAGCTATTGTAGGCAAACTCTGCAACAGGGAGATCTATGTCCCAACTACCTACATGCTCTCCTACTAGACACTGCAAAAGATTCCCTAAACTCCGATTCACTACCTCAGTCTGTCCGTCCGTCTTTGAGTGATATGCCGAGGAGAACCTAAGGATAGTGCCCGTCTTATGCCACAGGGTTTTCCAGAAATAACTCATGAATCTCACATCGCGGTCTGACACGATCGACTTGGGCAGACCATGCAGTCGAAAGACGTCCCTCATGAATATAGATGCAACGTGAGTCGCATCTGTCGTTTTGCGGCAGATAATGAAGTGCGCCATCTTCGAAAACTGATCGACCAATACGAAGATGGAGTCGTGTTTCCGTAAGGTGCATGGAAGTCCGAGAACAAAATCCATGCTAATGTCCTCCCAAGGGCGGTGTGGGACAGGTAAAGGCGTGTACAGACCCGTGTTCTGCTTAGTACCCTTTATCGTCTGGCAGATACGGCAGTGGCGAACAACACGAGCTACGTCCTTCTTAAGGCCGGGCCAATAGAGGCGGTCCTCGACAATGGTTATGGATTTATCTCGCCCGAAGTGGCCTGCGGCTCCGCCCGCGCGCAGCTTCCAGATCAGATAATCACGGTAAGATGTCTGGGGAATGCACAGGCGGGAGCCCCGGTACAGATATCCCTCAACAGGTTCGGGTGGGTCTTGGGACAGGGCGGTGTAAATCTCGCCAAAATCAGGTCATGTCGGATAGTCCAACATCAATCTCTCCAGTCCCTCTACGCTCGCAGTCATCGTCTGCAACAGGGATACGCGGAGACTCAACGCATCAGCCGACTTGTTCTCAACACCAGCTCCGTGCTTGAGAACATAATGAAAGTCCTGCAGATATTCGACCCACTTCGCATGCCGGTGTCCCAGCTTGCGTTGCGAGTCGAGTTAGTGTAGTGCCCGATGGTCGGAATATAACACAAACTCCCGGGGAAGGAGATAGTGTATCCAGTAACGCAGAGACTGGACTATGACATAAAATTCTCGATCATAATTCGAGTATTTCTGGTTAGCTTCATTCAGCTTCTCACTAAAGTAAGAAACTGGATGACTCTCCTGACTCAATACGCCACCTATACCAACACCTGGCGCATCACATGCGACCTCAAAGGCGCGGATAAAATCCGACAATCGTAGGACAAGAGCCGTCGTCAATCTCTCCTTAATTTCTTCGAAGGCTCTAGTGGCTGCGGGGGTCCATTGAAACTCTCCCTTCTTGAGACAGCTCGTGAAAGGGGCCATGATCGTACTGAACTCCTGGACAAACCTCCTAGACAAGGTGACAAGTCTGTGAAAGCTACGAGCCTCGTGAATGTTCGCGGGCACAGGTCAATCCCGAATGGATTTGACCTTCTCGGAATCTACGGATACTCCAGTAGACGATATAATAAATCTCCAAAGTGAACAGTCTCGGAAAGGAACTAACACTTCTTCACGTTCACATACAGTTTCTCTTGGCGGAGGGTGCCAAAGAGAAGTCTCAGATGATCGAGGTGAGCAGCCTGAGTCTGGCTATAGACCAGTATTTCATCGAAGTATACTACCAGAAACTTACCCATGTAGGGCCGCAATACCTGCATCATAACTCACATAAACGTGATTGGGGCGTTAGATAGCCCAAATGGCATGACTAACCACTCATATATACCGTCCTTGGTCTTGAATGCTGTCTTCCACTCGTCTCCCTCACGAACTCATATCTGATAGTACCCACTACGAAGGTTGATCTTGGAAAAGATCTGGGCACCAGACATAGATCCAGAAGGTCATCTAGTCGTGAAATCGTGAAACGATATTTGACAGTGATTTTATTAATGGCATGGCTATCGATGCACATACACCAACTACCGTCCTTCTTAAGGGTAAGAAGGGAGGGGACCACACACAGACTCATACTCTCGCGAATGAACTGCTTACGGAGAAGCTCATCAACCTGCCGCTTGGGCTCATCATGCTCATCTGGGTGCATACGGTAATGGGGCAGGTTCGGGAGGGAAGCCCACGAGACTAAATCAATAGCATGATGGATGTCCCGTGGAGGAGGCAGCTCGTCGGGGAGCTCGTCAGGCATAATGTCCGCAAACTCGCCTAAAAGGGGACGCACTGCTAGTGGGTGGTCAACTGTGGTATCCTCAGATGCCTGGGTGGAATCCACAACGTAGATGATATTCGAATCAGCACTATCTCGCCGAAACTCGCCTTGGAAGCTCTGAAGAAGAGTAAGAATTTTGTCAAGATACAAGCTGAGGAAATTGCCTCCCTTCAGCAGGTAACATCTGAAAACATTGAGTCTGCTACCCAACTAGCTCAAATGAGTTGGGAAATCAGCCAGCTGAAAGGGATAACAATTATCCAAGTCAGCACCATAAGCCAGAAGATCAACATCATCAAAGATCTTGAAGAGAAGCTCCACAGTCTATGCTGCTCATCATTGACTCCTCAAAACAATAGAAGGGGATTGAGGTTCAATAGGAAGACAACAAAAGACTCTGAAACAAACTGAGTAGTTTAGTCTTCTGTTGTAAACTTTACTTCATCCATTTATGTAGGATCTCTAAGGAGATCTGAGATGTAGGGCTGTACTCCCTGCCTGAGGGTAGGGCTATGTGATAAACTTTTGTGTAAGACTTGGTGCAAGTCTGAGGTCGGAAACAAACTGAGTTTCTGAGATGTAGGAGTGGGAGGACTCTGAGTTGTAGGACTTCTGTGCCTGAGTGTATGACTTCTTGATAAGTCTGAGTGTATGACTTCTTGATAAGTCTGAGTGTAGGGCCTTTGTGCCTGAGGTAGGGTCTTGGAGGAGACCTAAGAGATCCTAAGAGATCTGTGTTGTAAGCTCCGAGGAGCCGAGTTTTGGAGGAGTTTGCCGAGTCTAGTTCACTGCTAGATAGGTGTTAGTGGAAAGTGGATGTACTCTTACTCTGTGAAACCACTATAGATAATTGTGTGCCGATTTGTGCTTGCTGATTGTGTTTTATATTGCTTATATCTGCTGAAATTTGAAAAAACCCAATAAAGTACACGTTCACCTATTCACCCCTCTTTAGGTAATTTAGACTACCAACAACAACAAACTATCACAAAAGACTTTTCCCCTTCCCTTTCCGGGTCTTTACAAACCTGCGAGAATCGTAGTCGTTCCCCGTGCACCTCTTGTTATTCTCCTTACTGTCGGGAGTCTTAGTCGTATTAATTTTCTAGCTTAACAAAATGGTTGTAATGCTTACTGTGCTTATTGAAATGTACCATACATGCGAACATCCGGTACTTTCAAGTTTCATCTTCTGCTAGCAAACTGTCTGTTTCTCGTACTAGCAACAATCTAAGGCACTTTCATCAGCCCTAAATACCCTTCAAATCTTGTACATTGTACAGTGAAATGACAAAACTTAGCAATTCTCATTACATGGTTACTAAAGATAAAGTAATAGCGAAATCGCAACTATTTTACATTTCTATGTGGTTATTAAATATAGATTAGAACTAAAAACACATTAGATATGATCTTATTTTACTCTCTGTTTCAAACATCTAAATGCTTCAGTACATTCACATATGGTATATTGCATTTTGTAGACAATTTGATCTTTTTATGAATGCTTCAGGTTCGAGCTATGGTGATTATAAACCCAGGAAACCCTACTGGACAATGCCTCAGTGAAGCCAATCTAAGGGACATATTGCTATTCTGCTATAAAGAAAACATAGTCTTGTTTGCAGATGAAGTTTATCAGCAAAATATATATCAGGATGAGCGGCCCTTCCTGAGCGCTAGAAAGGTAATTTCACATTTCAGTTGTGTTCCATTTTTGGTAATTAATACTGCTGCTGAACCCTTTTATTACTCTAAAGTGAATAATATTCAATAATGCTAGATATTGTTGGATATGGGCCCACCTATAAGCAAGGAGGTGCAACTTGTCTCCTTCCACACAGTTTCAAAAGGATACTGGGGTGAATGTGGACAGCGAGGAGGATATTTTGAAATGACTAATCTTCCCCCCCAGGTTTAGCTCTCTTTTCTACTATAGTTTGATGGATCACTCAAATAATTTCCTTGTTTTTATGCAAAACAGTGTTGTGGTGTGATTTGGGCACTTCAAATGAAGTTCCAAAACATTGTTCTTCAATTACTTTCTCATTGGGTTGACAAAATGATTGAAAAATAATAATTTAATCTGTTCCACTTATTGAGATGAAAATTATACCTACATGTGCGTAGTCAAACCAATGCTCTCGAGGTGATATCCCTTGACATAGACATTTGAGTGTATTTTGATTTTGGTTTCATATTTACAAGGTTGTGGGTTTGATTTAGGTTGTAGAGGAGCAATTCATGCAGGACGAATTCTTACAGGTTTAGGGACTTCTATTTCAGTTTGATGAAGGGTAGTGGGATTGGTGGTTCGCTGGTGTGCTTTACACAAATGGAAAGCTAGTGTTGGTGTAAGGGGTGAAGGATCACACGATGCAATACTAAGAGGAATTGTGATAGTTGGTACTGTGCTTGTTGCAGAGCAGCGGTGAGGTGACAAGGAGCGCAAAGTCTTGTTTGGATGCTGAAGAAAGCTTCAACGGTGTGAGAGGTTGCAAGTGATTGATAAGGGGTGAGGATCGAGTTCAGTGTCGAGGGATCCTTTGGGATTGTGATCATGGAGGTGTATTATGAGGTTGTAGGCTCAACCTATAGCTGAGAAGAACAGATCATGAGTGCATAGTAGCTTTTATCGCGTAATACTATTACTAGTCTAACGATCTGAGTCCTGCTAACGAACTCAAGTGTTCTAGTGTCTCACGAACACAGACCCGAATCTATTAATCTTGTAAATCAGGGTATATCCCCCAAACATTGTGACTCATAGGGTTCACTACATCCCACGAGAAAGATAGTGCGCCTCTATCAAACACGGGAAATTTCCAGTGGGCCACTCAACATATTCTAACTAGAAAACATATTCTAGTGCGTAGTAAAGACAAATCATCATATTGATTTACTCGACTAGAAAACATATTCGTGAAGTCAATATCTCATGTTCGTAAAATATATAAGAGTATTTTACATGTGATTCGTATGGACTAACTGCTTGGGATGTATTGGAAATTAAATACACACTGCTTACACTAACTATATAATAATTGCACTACAAATCCCTAACGATATTAGTAGTTTCATACACTCCTATTATTTTTTTGAATTATGATGATCATTACTCTACAAGCTATCTGATATGTCTAGCTAGGAAGAATAATGATTTCTTACCACGGTGTTGTGGCGTTCAACGATGTGAGATGTTGCAAATGATTGATAAGGGTTGAGGATCGAGTTCAGTGTCGAGGGATCCTTTGGGATTGTGATCATGGAGGTGTATTATGAGGTTGTAGGCTCAACCTATAGCTGAGAAGAACAGATCATGGTTGTTGTGGCTGATGTAGAAGTAGGTTACCATCACAGTAGATGCTAAATATGTGGTATTAAGCAGATAAGGCTGGAACAGAATTAACGACACGATTGATGTTTTCTCCCCAAAGGTATGGCAACATCCGAAGTATAGTTGGCATTAGTACAATTGAAGAATTACTTATAATTATTAGGTCTAAGGTCAGAACAAAGACAAATGGTGTCCGATGGTTGCTTATAAGGCTGACATAGTGTGCCCGTGGATACACATATAAGAAGATGGTGATGGTCAGTGACGATGAACATATAAACATAAATCATTCACTCTGATTCCAAATTGATGAACACAGATTTGATGTGAAACCTAAAGTGCCGACAATGCATTAGATAAATTAATCAAGCTATGCATCAAGTTTTGTTTTGGGAAATCATCATTTCTATTAATCATTCAATATTTAATAACAAACCATGAAACTCTATAAAAATAGGGGAGACCTAATTAAACTAATAAAATAAATGCAAGTTTATTCTTTTATGAGTAATAACATATTTACTTTAAATGAATATGTTGTATTCACATGTTTAAATTTAAACTCCAATATAATAATTATTATGCAACACCCCAACCTAGTTTAACAACCAATCAGCCGTCCGACCAGGTCTAGCGATAAGAAGTAAACTAAGAAACAATATTAAAACTGGTACATAGCAGACATAAATAAAAAGAACTGAAATGAAAGCTTACAACAGAAGTTGAAAATGAAACTAAGGGTAAAAGTGTACATTATCAAGCTGAATTTCACAGAGCCACTAGAAAGAAAAGAACCAAACCACAGAAAATATGAAATACTACACAAAGTCTGGTACAAACACAAATTCTTAAACATTAATATTACATGTGTCCAAAACTAAGCAGTATGATACTAAAAGTAAAACAACAACTAAAAGGGAAAACAAACTACATGAGTAACTCCAATATCACACATATCCTAGGCACAGTTTTCCACCTAAATCTCCTATAAAAACATGCCCAAACATAGATAAGCCTAAAGGGAGAGTAAGAAAAATTATTTCTCCTAGTGACACTAAAATTATTTTGAAAGAAATGTATGCATGCTTTTGAAAACAATTTCTGTGATGTAGAAAACTGTATGCTAGTGTACTACGTATGATTTTCTAAAAAGAAAACAAAACTAGCAAAATAAATGACTGTTCTAATTACTCATATTATGTGCAGTAACACAAGTTCCGAAAAGTTTGGTTAACTAGGAGTTTTTATGGTTTGGTCTAAACTTGAGTTCGAGGATCACTTATGATTTGTCATCCTTTAAAGCTCTAGGCATAGTAGCTTTTATCGCGTAATACTATTACTAGTCTAACGATCTGAGTCCTGCTAACGAACTCAAGTGTTCTAGTATCTCACGAACACAAACTCGAATCTATTAATCTTCTAAATCAGGGTATATCCCCCAAACATTATGACTCATAGGGTTCACTACATCCCACGAGAAAGATAGTGCGCCTCTATCAAACACGGGAGGAAATTTCCAGTGGGCCACTAAACATATTCTAACTAGAAAACATATTCTAGTGCGTAGTAAAGACAAATCATCATATTAATTTACTCGACTAGAAAACATATTCTTGAAGTCAATATCTCATATTCGTAAATATATAAGAGTATTTTACATGTGATTTGTATGGACTAAATGCTTGGGATGTATTGGAAATTAAATACACGCTGCTTACACTAACTATATAATAATTGCACTACAAATCCCTAACGATATTAGTAGTTTCATACACTCATATTATTTTTTTGAATTATGATGATCATTACTCTACAAGCTATCTGATATGTCTAGCTAGGAAGAATAATGATTTCTTACCACGGTGTTGCGGCGTTCGTATACCTAACGCGGAGGCATAAATTCCTTTAAGAAACAAACCGAAACCCTAATTGATCTCTGATTAGTAAGGGGACTTATCTCTCGAGAATCCTAAAAGAGTGCAAATAGCATACTCAAAACTCTCTCTAAAGATTGAGGAATATTATACCAAAGTAACAAAAAGACTCTTACCACTACTACAATAGTGGAGGTTACTATTCCTGAGGCGGAGAGCGTCCTCTTCTACACTGGATGTTGGTGCTCACAACCGTAGCAAAATTTTATATAACTATAAGAGAGTTTTAACATTATTGTTGACTGAAAACGAGAAACTAAACAAAAGCCCCAAACCTGAGCGGAAAAGGAAAGGGATATCGACCTTAGTTTCGATCGTGGAGCCCTACTAAAGGTTTTAGAAGTTTCTGCAGGAAGAGAAACACCCAAAATCAAGACCCCAGTCAGAAATCTCAAGGCTAGGGTAAAGAGAAAAAAAATCTCACGCCATGAACAACCACTAACGGTAACATTAGGGTTACCTGCTAAGATGAAATCTCGATTTCTGACTCGGAGATGGAAGAGGAGGTCGAACAAGGCCGAAAAATAAAGGAGGAGCACCGCTGGAGAAAGTTCCCAATTGCAGCAGGATCGACAGATCCCGCACCTGGACGAACAGAAGCCAACGACAACAAAAAATGTTGTGTTGGAACCTTCTCTGTCGACGCCGAAGAAGAGGGAATCACCGACAACTCTAACGGGAGAGGCGGGCGGAGACAACGTCAGCCACTTCGAGAGGTGGAGTGGCCGATTCCTATGAGTCTACTCCCTGTCGCTGTTGCTACGAACGGGAATAAGAAGAGCGATTTCTACTATTCGTCGGTTGGGAGAGAAGGAAAGTAGCTTACGCAGGGGAGGGTAACCGCACAACAAGTTTTGCGGGTTTTAACAAAACCGTGGAGAGTGCGGTTATAGAAACCGCATGAAGGGGGGATGAAATGCCACTATCCAAACGGGAGAAAATTTTGACATTTATATTTATTACCAATTTGCCACTCCCCACCACACTTGGAATGCTTATAGGCTACGTCGTCGCGATTACACTAGACGTGTCGACGAAATTACAATGACTAAAGTTAAATCTTTAATTAAAGTACAAAAATTAACTACACTAAAATCATGCCTCGACAAGACGCAGGCTCGATCAAAAAAATCATTCAAGATGAGACCCTGCAATAAAAATTTTCCTTCGCATAAAACGGATGTTACATATCTATCCCTATAATTGTTTTGTTTTGGAATTCTAATTTAATCATTAATAATTAATTAATTATTATAGAACTTTTAAACTAAAATTTAATTTAATAAAATAACTTTTTCATTTTAAATTAACCTGCAACGAGAAAGTAAAATTCAATTTGTAGTGTTAAGATGTAATGAAAAAGCTCATTAGGAGTAGCCCATGTATAAACTAATAAATCCATGTATATTCTATTTAGTCTCACATTGTAGATGTAGAAGACTCTCCCTCTCTTTCTCTCTATATAAGTGTATGTATTCCTACATTTAAAGATATAATAAAATTCTGGGTTATTTTCTCTCTCTTGCGTCTTTCTCTACATGGTATCAGAGCGATTCGGTCCTCCGGCTTATACTCCACGCTGTGCTCTGTGCGGTTAGACTTCTTCTAACCGCACGTAAATTTTTCTTCCTGCCTCTAGGCGGACTCTCTCTTCTATCCGCAACCCCCCTTTCGCGGTTCCACCTCAATCCTTTCCTCCCGCGGTTTCTACTCCAGACCGCCATCCCTCTTCAGACCGTCAGTCTAACTGCCCCTTGCGGACTCCTTTGCGGTCTCTGGTTAGGCACCTTTTGCGGTCTTCTCCCTTTCTTAGCCGCTTCCTTCTCCTTTCCGTGGCATTACCATTTCTTCTCCCTTCCCTTGGTTTTTATAATCTCCTGACCAGTGGGCCCCTCGCTTTTGCGACTTCCTCTTCTCCGCGGCTTGTATCTTTCTAACCGTCAGTCCGCTCTCTGCTTTCTAAACCGCTAGTTCTCTTTCTAACCGCGTCTAACCGCGTGTTTGCTCTCTGCTCTCTACTCGCAACGGCCTTGTTGGCTAGCAGCTTGCCCTGTCCTCTAGCCGCCCTTTGCCTTCTAAACCGCGGGTTCTTTTTTTAACCGCGTGTTTGCTCTCTGCTCTCTACTCGCAGCGGCCTCGTTGGCTAGCCACTTGCCTTGTCCGCAGCGGCCTCTGCTTGGGATTTACTCCCCGCTGCTCTCTACTCGCTGCGTCTTGACTTGCGATCTGCTTCCCGCGGTTTGTCACTTCTGCGTGTTCCTAGCCGCGGCCTTTGCTTCTAGCGACCTTTGCTCTCTTGCCGCCGTTGTTGGAACCAACAAGGTCGGTCCCTCCTAAAGCTCGGAACTAAAGGTGCAACTCACACTTACTCTCTTTGGACCACCCTCTTGACAAGGCTCTCGAAAGACTAGACTGGGGGCTTCAGCGCGGAGGTCCCACCTCGTACCCAGAAGAATCGAAAATTCTTCCCCTCCCTAGCCAATGCTGAGCTAGATGCCTTAGAAGAAGAGAAAGAGAGTTAGGAATGCATCTCTTCTAAGGCACCTTACCGGTCTATTTATAAGCCCCTGAACTGAGACTGCCAATAACCAAATGGTGCTGACCTGAAATTATTAGAATACTCTTAGTCGGGTCTGCCAACAGCTAAACACCGCTGTTCTGAAGGGTTATATGCAGACCACCCAGGGCAAAAGCGTAAGATCCTATGGGGCTAAAAGATAGACCCGACCCTACCTGAGCCGGTTTTAAACCGAACCGGTGCTTGGCGAGAACTCCCTTCTGGGGTCCTCTCGCCTGGCGAGAGCACCGTCTCGTTAGCGAGAGCTCCCCTCTGGAGCCCTCTCGCATGGCGAGTCTGCTACTCACCCGCGAGTGCCTCTTCCCTTGGCACTTGCTCGCCCATCTCATGGCGCTGCTCTCGCTTAGACCCTCCTCGCCTGGGCCCTCTCGCCTAAGTCCTTCTTGCCAGGATCCACTCGCTCTGCGAATTGACGATCGCCCCGGGCCGTCTCGCCTAGCTCCCTTCCTCAAGACTTTGGCTCCTGCGAGCCCGAGGTTGTACAGCCGTGCTAGTCGCCGCCTGTCTGCTGCCAGCTAGTCCGCTACGGCCTTCCTTAGCCTCTTTCCTCTCTGCCCGCTCTTGTCTGCGGTCTGCCTGCTCTTATCCGCCAGGTTGCCGTCTTCTAGCCGCCCGATCAGTTTCTATAGCCGCTCGACCGTTCTTTTTTAGCCGTCATGTCCTCTATGGTAGCTCCCTCCCTTCCCGCAAGTGTTGCTGCCCCGCCTTTTGATGTTCGAGATGAGCTTGGCATAACCACCATCTCTCTCCACCATTTCTATTCCTCACTCTTTGCAGGAAGCTCTCCAACACCCGGGGTGGCGTGCGACTATGGACGAAGAAATGATAGCCCTCTGGGCTAACCAGACTTGGGACCTAGTTCCTCTCCCTCCCGTCCAGTCTTGTGTTAGCTGCAAATGGGTCTTTGCTGTCAAGCATGCTCCAAATGGTACTGTTGAACGTCTCAAAGCCCGCCTTGCAATGACACTGTTGAACGTCTCAAAGCCCGCCTTGTCTCCAGAGGTTTCGCTCAACAATATGGCCTTGATTACGACGAAATTTCTCCTCGGTCATCAAGTTGAGTACTATTCGAGTCCTGATCTCCCTTGCTGTGCATCGACATTGGCCTCTATGTCAGATGGACATCAAAAATGCCTTTCTTAATGGCGATCTCCAAGAGACTGCTTATATGCACCAACCGCCCTGGTTTGAGACCACGGGGGAGTCTCGTGTATGCCATTTCCGAAAGTCTATATATGGTCTCAAACAGTCTCCTCACACTTGGTTTGAAAAATTCAGTAATGTGGTTTGCGAGGTTGGTTTCACACGGAGCTATGCTAATTTCTGTCTTCACTCGTCATCAATCAACAGACACTGTAATTCTCCTTGTGTATGTTGATGACATTTTAATAACGGGCAACGACACCACCGGGATCCGAAGCATCAAACAACATTTAAACTCAGCTTTTCAAGCAAAAAACATGAACAATCTTCGATACTTTCTTTGGCTTGAGGTTGCAAGAAGATTTGACGGACTTGTCTTATCCCAACGGAAGTACTGCACTGATCTTCTGCAAGATGCGTGCTACTCAGGATGCAAACCTGTAGACACTCCTATGGATGTGAATCACAAGCTGTCTGCATATGGATTTGGAACTGATCCTGTTCTTACAAATCCAGAGTACTACCGACGCTTGGTAGAGAAACTAATCTATCTTACTGTTACACGACCTGATATCTCATTTGCTGTTGGGGTTGTCAGTCGATTTATGCATGCTCCTCGGACATCTCATCTCCAAGCCGTCGAGCGGATTCTCAGATACTTGAAGGCTGCTCCAGGACAAGGACTTGTTTACAATCCGTCCCCCTCTCTGTCTTTTGTTGCGTACTCTGATGCTGACTACGTAGGTTCCCTTGATGATAGGCGTCTCACGATTGGTTTTTGCACTTACCTTGGTGGACACCTTATTACCCGGCATAGCAAGAATTAGTCGGTTGTTGCTCGCTCATCTTCTGAGACCGAGTACCGTGCTATGGCAGCAGTTGTCTCTGAGCTCACCTGGCTTGAGAGTCTTCTCAGTGATTTGGTCCTCAAACTCTCCTCTCCGGCCACACTGTTCTGTGACATTCAAGCAACCATACAGATTGCCAAGAATCCCGTATTCCATGAGCGAACAAAGCATGTTGAAGTTTACTGTCACTTCATTCGGGAAAAAGTTCAATCGAATAAGTTTGAGTTAAAGCATGTCTCTGCGTCAGGACAAGTTGGTAATATATTCACGAAAGCTCTCTCTCGGACATTATATCATCAATTCTTATCCAAGTTTGGTGCCTACGATTTGTATGCTCCAGCTTGCGGGGGAGTGTTAAGATGTAATGAAAATTGCCCATTAGGAGGAGCCCATGCATATTTTTTTTAGTCCCACATTGTAGATGTAGAAGGTTCTCCCTCTCTCTCTATATATAAATGTACGTATTCCTACATTTAAAGGTATAATAAACTTCTGGATTATTTTCTCTCTATTGCGTCTTTCTCTACAAATAGTTATTCTCGGATGGATAACTATTCATAAAAATACTTGAACTTAATTTATTATGCATCACCCATGCTTTTCAAAAAGCATTTAGTAAGGCTTTACTTATATATTTGTACTTAGCTTTAGTATTTTAATTGCTAATCATGCATATAGCTTGACAGTTGTCTGCTAATACTAAATGCGTGCTCTTTTACTATTTCCAGACTGTTGATGAAATTTATAAAATTGCATCAATTTCGCTGAGCCCCAATGTCCCTGGCCAAATTTTTGTAAGTAAATTTTACTTGAGTAGTAATATTAGTTCTTTGTAATTTAAGAGGGTGGGCTTGTAGTACTAGTTATACTGCCTTCATTATGACAAACTTGCAAAGATAAATGGTATTGTCTATGTTGACGGGATATTCCTGCATCTTTTGGGAATATTCCTTAAAATTTTTTTGAACTTAATACATCATAGAGAATAGTGGGTTATGAAAGCTAAAACTTCCTAGTCAGTTGGTGTTTGTTCATTGTTTAACTATAATAGTCACTTTGAGCAATGCTTGTTTTGCTTTTCAGCTAGGGTTGATGGTAAATCCTCCAAAGCCTGGCGATATCTCCTACTTGAAATTCAGTTCTGAGAGGTTTGGACAGATCTTAGAAACCTTCCCCTTTACGTCATGATAACAATTTAGAAACGTTCTGTTTATGTTCATTACCTAGCTCCCTTCTCTATCTCCTTTCTCCTTTTCCTATATAAATGTAGTGAAAGTTCTTCTATAACCAATTTCTATGCATGGTTTATATTAGTTATTGTACATTAGCCATATAATAATGTAGTAAGAAAAGCATTTATGTATCAATATTTTGTAATATTTGAGAAATCATATGCTATGTTACTAACAAAAAAGTAAATTTGTTAATCTGTTTCAGTTATGTAATGATTTTCTTGAGAAGTGAGGTTTAAATATGATGTTAGAGGTTATCCTTTTTTTTACTCAGACATTTGGATTGTTTTGTTGTTTCTTCATGAAAGAAAAGGGTGCCAAGTAGCTTCTCGTCTTCCCAATTTTATTTACTAAGGCTATTAGCAATCTGAACTTGGAAGTAATGTGAGAGTAGTTTGGATTTTGATTCCCTGAATGAGAAAATTAAAATGTGAACATGCAACGAGGAAGCAAAAAATCATATTAAATAGAAAATATGATCACAAAAATACACAATTTTAACATGAGACATTCAAACAGGGTAAAAATAGTGGCATGATCGAAGTTCAACCTGTAAAAGCCTCATGAGGAATAAAAGTGTACACCTGATTTTGTACAGATTTTTCCATCCTATCTTCTACAGATTTCTCAACCTGATTCAAGGGCTCCAGGATTGAGTTTTTTCACTCTTCCATCAGGTTCTTATGATTAAATGAATGACTATCCTAACACATTTATGATAATCTTCTTAGTGGAATTAGTCATCTAATCCCACATTAGATTTGGCCATATTATCTTCTCTAATAATCGATCATAAGTTTAGTAAGTTATTAGCTTTCAACTTCCACTATTTAATACTACATCAATTATTCCTTTTTATTATTTTCTGTACTCATTAAAATTACTTCCATAACTACTACTACTCTTTTTTATGTGATCAAATTCTATCATGGGATCATCTTGATGTAGGGTAGACTTCGGGGGTGCACAAAACTTATACTTCTAGGGGTGGGATGCAGATGCGACACACTAACTCAAATTTAAATTCAATGAAATCGTCGGTGATGACGACAAATAAATTAGAGCAAATGAAATTTTAACCCATGCAGATAATTAAAGAACAAAAAACTAGCATTCAATCAAGAAATTATTTAATGGCTTTCCTCCGCTCGGAGGGCCAAGTTTAAGCGTGCGGCGAATAAATCCCACCTGCAAATTATAGGCGTATTGCAAACAACTTTCTACGAGCACAATTCCAAACAAATACAGTAGCCAATCCAATAATAATGCTGAGTCAAATAATCCGATACAACAATGGACTCATTGAAGTAGGGGGCTGACCGAGACACTGAAGATTTCAGAGCCGAATGCGTGGGACGGCGATCGAATGTGGAACCGGCGGCGTGAAAATCGATGTAGATGTCTGTCTTCGACGGTGGATGGCGGGATCAGACCGGAAATGGATAGATCCGACCACATAGGTATAGATCCGAACAGGGAAGGGTAAATCCAACAATATGAGGTCGGATCCGGGCTGAAAAATCTCAGATCTGGACTGATCCGGAAGGTGGAGGGTTAGGTTTGATGGTTCCACGTGACGAGGGATGGCGGTTTTAGATTGGTGGGGCTTAAGGAGGGGAGACGACTGCAGGGTTAAAGTGGAGGCCGGTGGAGGGTTCTGGGCTTTGCAGAGGGGGCAGATTGCTGAGGGAATCAGCAGGATTTGGGCGACTTGGCGGAGGAAGGTGGATGGGCCGGCGGCTGCAGGGTGAAGGGGAGTCGACGGCCGGCAGTAAGGGGAAACCTGGAGGCCAGCGGGTTGGCGGTTTAGAAGCCGACGACTGCAGGGAAGAAGAAGCAGGCCACCGGTTAGGGTGGACTTTGGAGGGGCTGCAGCGAGTGAAAAGCGGGTTTGAGGGGTGGAGAATGGAGGCTATAATTAGGGGAAGGCTTGGGGAGGAAGATATCAACCTTGGAGTCGTCACCTAGGGTTCCACAGAGTCTCTAATGCACATAATCATACACCCTCACTAAACATTTAAGCCTAACGATTGATTCTATTTTAGATCATTGATTTTTCAATATAATACTATATGATGTTTTGAAAATATAACCGTAGTTGAAATAAATAATCTTTTTTTCATCACAATACAATTATTAAACATGATTAGAGATTAAAACATATGAAATATTAAATAGTCATAATCATGAGTTTAATAGTTCATGGTGGTGTATGTGATTTTCATATTATAATAAATCTTTCAATGTGAATATGTTTTGATATTTTTTGTACTTTTTTTTATTTTAGTTTTTAGAGGAATTAACCAAACATATATAAAGGTTTCTGAAAATATAAACGATTAATAAATATATCAATAAAATAATTTATAGGTTTTTTTTAGTGAAAATCAAATTTTTTAAGAAAATATAACTACCGTTGTCATTAATATCTATCGCCTGGCGCTAACAACATAGATTTGATTTTTTGATTAAAAACATGATTTTCGTGATTTTTCAATTCCGTTTTTTCTTGATTCTGTTTTTCCATTCTATGAGAGCTAACAATATTTTAGCCTAAGATCCCATAATACTTCATTTTAAATCCATTTTTAAAAATGGTTTCATTACTCTTGATAATATCACTTAAGAATTTATGTATTCACTTTATAATGATATTATAAGACAATTATTGACAATGAATTCAAAAAGGATAAAATATAGAAAAAAAAGATAGATATGTCATTTGAAAATAATATGACTTTTTATTCAATTTCATTTCATTTCATTCATTAAAGAATTTAGACTTAATGTGTGAGTCACATTGTAAACTATATAAAGTGATCATGAACATGCTTGCTCAAACACAATAAAGAACAAAAAGAAAACAAAAATAACACAACAATAACACTCAAGCTTTTATCCCACTATAGTAGGGTTAGCTATATGGATCCTTTGTCGCCATTGTCCCTATCTTTTGTCGTAATCTCACTAATGCCTAAGTACATCAGGTCTTTCTTTCTAGTTTCATTCCAAGTCTTTATTGGTCTACCCTTCCCTCGTCTAACATGCCTAGTGACTAGATTCTCACAATGCCTAACAAGTGTCTCTAATGGTATCCTTTGTACGTGTCCAAACTATGTGAGACGAGCTTCTCGCATCTTCTCTGAAATTGGTGCTACTCCTGTCTTATCCCTGATATTTTCATTCCTAATTTTTTCCAATTTCGTCTGTCCAGACATCCACCTAAGCATTCTCATCTTCGCAACTCCCATTTTTTGCTCATGTACACAATTCACTGCCCAACACTCAGAACCATTGAGCACCGCGGGTCTAATTGCAGTACGGTAAAATTTTCCCTTAAGTTTTAGTGCTACTTTATAATCACATAAGATCCCTGACGCGCCTCTCGACTTCAACTAACCCGCTTGGATTCTGTGTCACATCTTTATCAATACCTCCATCTTTTTGAACCATCGATCCAAGATATTTAAAACAGTCACTACGCGAAATATTATGATCACCTAATTTAATAATGAAGTCATCTGTCCTTCTTGTGCTGCTAAATTCAAGCTTCATATACTCCGTCTTTGCCCTGCTCAACCTAAAACCCTTCTTTTTTAAAATATCTCGCCAAGATTCAAGTTTTGCGTTTACACCCTCGCGCGTCTCATCAACCAAAACGATATCATTCGCAAACAATAAACACCA
Organism: Platanthera zijinensis; assembly: GCA_039513925.1. Taxonomy (NCBI): domain Eukaryota; kingdom Viridiplantae; phylum Streptophyta; class Magnoliopsida; order Asparagales; family Orchidaceae; genus Platanthera; species Platanthera zijinensis. The sequence continues at coordinate 131,140,159 of CM077079.1, read as the reverse complement.
AGGTATTGCTTGTTGGATATGTCTGGTGAGCTCATCTAAGATAAGGGTAAAGAGATAAGGGCTTAAAGCTGAACCTTGATGTAATCCAACAGTAATAGGGAATTTTTGTGTTAATCCTTCAGATGTCCTCACCCTTGTCATTGAATTTGCATACATATCTTTTATAAAGTTAATATATGATACATTTACACCTTTTTTTCTAAGACTCTCCAGAAGATCTCTCTTGGAACTTTATCATAAGCATACCATGAAGTAGAGTATTATGTACTTCATTTTGATTTGTTTCTACTTCATGCAATTTATGGATACTAATGGATAAGAGATTTAGATATCCAAAGTGAACGAGTGTAACAGTTCCTTTGGGTACCAAATATAGCGTGATAATCCATAAAGAGATAATGATGAATGAGTCATTTCAAGTGGAATAAGTGTGTTATTTTTAATGATGAGCTTCCATTCATACTTTGATTGAATATTCTTTTTATATGCTAAATTTCTATTATCATTAAGTTTTGACATATAATTATAGTGATTTTTGAATATATTATTAATAGGAAATTTGTGAACATTTACTTTAATATTGGGAGAAACTGAATGTGGATTAAATATTTTAGTTGGTATATGTTTTATGAAATTTGAAATACTAGTAGATACCTTATATATTTTTGAAAATAAACTAGACATAATTTTTTTTTTATTATTTTAAATTTTTTGCACGAATAATTTTAATGATTCTAGTTTATGAGTTAATGCACTATTTTTATTAATCAACTTTTTACTACGCTCTTTTGAAATATTTAGCTTTTTCTCAAAAAACTTGAAATTTTCTTTTAGTTCATTACTGTTAGAGAAGCCTTGTTAAAGGCCCATCTAGTGACACATTTTTCCCCCTTTCTCTCCTCATTGTATTAGTCCCACATGTTAGAATGAGATGTATCTTCTTTCTCCTTTCGTATATAAATGTATTCATACTTGTAACTATTATCTCAAGAAGTATATACAAGGTTTTGGGCCTCTCTTTACATGGTATCAGAGGCACCGGTATCCCCTTGTATTTGCTCTCAGTCTACTATTCGCGGTCTCCTGCTTCTCTGCCCGGACTTGTTGTCCGACCTGTCCCCTGGAAACCGCGCAGCCTCTCCTCCCTCTTAGCCTCCGTCTCATGCGGTCTCTCCTTCTAACCTCTCTCTCCTCTTTGTCTCCTCGTGGCTTCCACTTCTCCTCCTCCTCCTTCTCCCTCTCTTTATATAAACTCTCACGTAGGGCCCACCTTCCCTTATCTCTCCGCGCAGTCCTCCTCTCTATCTGCGCGGCCTGTTGTTCTCTCCTATCCGCGACTGCTCTCGCGTTGCCGCGATTTCTCCTCTAGCCGCGTGTCCGCATCTAGGTCGTGGCATCTCTACTTGCCGCTGGTGGCCTCACCTTGACCGTGCGGACTCCCTTTCCTGCCTCTACCTCAGCTATCCGCTACGACTAATCTTATCGGCTAGCGGTCTCTTCTCTTCCTGCAAGCCGCATCCTGGTCACGACTCTTCTTGTCGCTGGTGTGTCCGCCGAGACCGTGCGGCTTCTGTTTCTTCTGTGCCTTATCCCTCTCTCCCGACCTTCTCCTTGCTAGCCCGGCCTCCTGCTAGCCGCCCGGTCTCCTCCTGCTAGCCGCCCGGCCTCCTCCTGCTAGCCGCCCGACTTTTTGTTCTTTGGCCGCTTGGTCTTCTTCGCCAAACCGCCCGTCGTCTCCTGCTAGCCGCCTGACCTCCTCCTGCTAGCCGCCCGGCCTCCTCCTGCTATCCGCCAGGCCTCCTCCTGCTCGCCGCCCGTTCTTCCCCCTGCTAGCCGCCTGGTATCTTCTGCTAACTTCATGGATGCCACGGCTTCTGATGATTCCGCTGCCACCTCTGCCCCTCCGGCCCGTGCGGCTACCGCGGCTTCCGACCTCCGCTATGAGCTCCGGATTACTACCATTTCACTGACTGGGAAATGGAACTTCGTTGAATGGGTTCACTCGGTTCGTCGGGTCCTACAGACCAAGGGTCTTCTTCACCACTTGACCTGAGCTACCCCCGCTGCTCCCTCTAATGACTGGCTTCGCGATGATGGTCGGGTCCAGTCCTGGCTCCTAAATTCTATGGATACTGAGCCTTACAGGATGGTCATGTATCATGACACGGCCAAGGCCATGTGGGATGAACTCCACTCTTTTTACTCGGGGCACAATAGTCTTCAGCACCTCTATGATATATTCTCCGATCTTCAGAACCTCACTTCAGGGGCTCCCGGTGATATGATCTCTCTTGTTGCCCAAGCCAAGACCCTGACCGAGGACTTGATTCAACATCATCCTCCAACCACTGATCTCGCTACTCAACGGGCCCAAAAAGAGGTTGTCACCATCGCGATGATGATGTCCCGAGTTCCTCTCCACCTGCATAGTGTTCGGGCCCAGATTCTCTCTTCTACGACGACTCCTTCGTTGTTAGATGTCTGCTCCATGTTACTTAAAGTTACGCCTCCTACTGAGGCTCCTCCAGCATTTGCACCCGCTCTCCTTCAGCAGCCTCTCCTTCCGACCCCTCCTCCTACCCGTGACTCTTCCACCCGCGGGAGCCGACCTCCGTCTCGAGGTCGCGGGCGTGGAAGTCGTTCTTCTATGAAATGCACCTACTGCGGCCAGGGATGGTCATCTCGAGGCTACTTGTTACCGCAAGCATGGCCTGCCTCCCCACCTTGCGGCTACTTCCTCTACTGCTTCTGCTCCCACTGGGGATTCTACTCAGGATTCGGCGTCTACTACTCGCTAACATATTGATGAACTCCACACCCAACTCCAACAGCTACAGGGTGTCCTCGGCCGCTCCTCCAGTTCGGTTGCTTCTTTCTCCGCGGAAGGTATAACATGTCTCTAATAACCCCCTCTGGATTGGCGCTACACACCACATTACCTCCCAGAAGCCTTCCCAGTATCTCCAGACGGCTCATCCTTCGTATATCACTGTGGCCAATGGTGACACCTTACCGGTCTCTGGCGCCACATCTCTCCAACTCACCCCAGCCCTTTCTCTCTCCTTGATTCTTCATGTTCCAGGGTCATCCTTCAATTTACTCTCTGTCAGTCGCTTGACACACGAACTTGATTGTTGCCTAACCTTTTCTTCTTCCTCTTTTCTTATGCAGGATCGCCGCACCCGGAGTATCATTGGTGAGGGGCAACTAGTGAATGAACTCTACATCCTGGATATACCCTCCACTCTTCTCTCCGCTCTCTCCACTTTCGACTGACATCACAATCTTGGACATGCTCCTCTTCCGATCCTCAAGCGAGCTCTTCCCGATGTTCCTCTACGGGAGTTCTCGTGTGAATCTTGTATCTACGGTAAACAACATCGTTCTTCCTTCCCCCCGCATGTACCAGGAGTAGTACTCCTTTATCTCTAGTTCATTCTGATGTATGGGGTCCCTATAAACTCCCCAGTATCTTTGGATTCCGCTATTTTGTCACGTTTATTGATGACTACTCGCGTGTTACATGGCTATATTTATTGCATGACCGTACTGAACTTCTGTGTTTCGTGTCTTTTTAACTGAAATGCGTACGCAGTTTGCCACTCCTCTCAAAGTCATTCGCACTGATAACACTCGCGAGTATACTAGTCGCACCTTCTCCACTCTTTGCACCGAATTCGGCGTCATCCACCAAACTTCGTGCGCGCACACCCCTCAACAAAATGGGGTGGCTGAACCAAAAAATCGCCACCTCCTTGATGTTGCTCAGTCCCTTATGTTTCAAATGCAGGTTCCGACCGAATATTGGAATTTTGCGGTCTCCACAGCATGTCATCTCATCAACCGCCTACCCTCTTCTGTTTTTGACTTTGTCATACCTATTCAACTTCTTTATCCTTCCGTGCCTCCCACTTCTCTCACCCCTCCGAGTCTTCGGTTGTGTTTGTTATGTTCATCTTCGTGGCCCCCCCTCTGATAAATTTGCTCCTCGGGCAACCAAATATATGTTTGTTGGTTACTCTCGTACGCATAAGGGGTATGTTTGCTACTCTCCTTCTGCTGACAAGTTGGTCGTCTCGGCGGATGTCACGTTCTGCGAAGATCAGCACTTCCACTTACCTTCACCCACTCCGACTTCCTCTGCTCCTCTTCCCCGGCCTGCTATACCTGTCACCTCCTCTTCTCTACCATCTCCAACCACCTCTCTCCCTGCCCCTCTCGGGTTCCACCACCCCTTATCCTTGTCTACACCCGTCGCTTCAAGGATGCTTCCCTACACCAACTACCACCCTCCAACGACACCTCGACAACGGCAGATCCAGCTCCCACTTCTACAGCTCATCCCTTAGCCAACTATGTTTCTCTCCTTCGGCTGACTCCTCTCTACACCTTTGCCACCTCTATTTCCTCTATCTCTATTCCTAACACTGTGCAGGCGGCGCTGCAACACCCGGGGTGGCGGGCGGCCATGGACGATGAAATGCGGGCCCTCTGGGCTAATCAGACTTGGGATCTGGTTCCTCCTCCCGCAGGACAACACTGTGTCAACTGCAAGTGGGTCTTTGTTGTTAAACATGCGGAGGATGGCACCGTGGATCGACTCAAGGCCCGCCTCGTGGCCCGGGGTTTTACTCAACAACATGGCTTGGATTATGAGGAAACCTTCTCTCCGGTGGCCAAATTGAACACCGTCCGCGTTCTTCTCTCCTTGGCTGTTCATCGTCATTGGCCCCTTTATCAGCTGGATGTTAAGAACGCCTTCCTCAACGACGATCTGCAGGAGATTGTTTACATGCACCAACCCTCCGGGTTCGAGACCACGGGGGAGTCTCGGGTCTGCCTTTTTCGGAAGTCTATTTATGGTCTCAAACAGTCCCCGCGGGCTTGGTTTGAAAAATTCAGCAAGGCTGTCTGTGATATTGGCTTTATTCGGAGCTCAGCTGATTTCTCTCTCTTCAACCGGCACTGGGCAACCGGAACTGTGTTCCTTTTTGTCTATGTTGATGATATCCTCATTACTGGCGATGATACTACAGGGATACAACATATCAAGGCACAGTTAAACTCTGCCTTTCAGACCAAAGATCTTGGCAACCTTCGATACTTTCTTGGCCTTGAGGTTGCTCGACGCCCTGATGGTCTTGTGTTATCACAAAGGAGGTACTGTATGGATCTTCTTCATGATGCCGACTATTCTGGATGCAAACCTGCGGATACACCTATGGACGCTAATCACAAGCTCTCAGCCCACAGCTCTGACTCTGATGAGCTGCTTACAAATCTAGAATACTATAGACGCTTGTTTGGGAAGCTGATTTATCTCACAGTTACTCGCCCAGACATCTCTTTTGTTATAGGAGTCGTGAGTCGCTTTATGCATGCTCCCCGGACATCTCATTTTCAGGCTGTGGAGCGCATTCTTCGATATTTCAAGACCGCTCCAGGACAAGGGATGGTGTACAAGCCATCCACCTCTCTATCTCTTATCGCGTACTCTGACGCTGACTATGCTGGATCCATTGATGATAGGCGCTCCACAACGGGTTTCTGTACCTACTTTGGAGGACATCTCATAACGTGGCGTAACATGAAACAAACCGTGGTTGCTCGCTTTTAAGCTGAAGCCGAGTACCGGGCTATGGCTGCTGTCGTTTCTGAGTTAACTTGGCTTGAGGGCCTTCTGGGTCACTTAGGTGTTCGTCTCTCATCACCGACGACCCTATTTTGTGACAGCCAAACCGCCATCCATATTTCCAAGAATCTGGTCTTTCACGAACGCACGAAGCATGTTGAAGTTGACTGTCATTTTATTCGGGAAAAAATACAGTCAAAGAAGATAGAGTTGGAGCATGTCCCTGCTACAAACCAAGTTGCTGACATCTTGACCAAAGCTCTCTCCAGACCGCTATACTATCAGTTTTTATCCAAGCTTGGTGCCTACGACTTGTACGCTCCAGCTTGCGGGGGAGTGTTAGAGAAGCCTTGTTAAGAGCCCATCTAGTGACCCATTTTTCCCTCTTTCTCTCCTCATTGTATTAGTCCCACATGTTAGAATGAGATGTATCTTCTTTCTCCTTTCCTATATAAATGTATTCATACTTGTAACTATTATCTCAAGAAGTATATACAAGGTTTTGGGCCTCTCTTTACAATTACAATAAATACAAGATGTAGAAATTTTTTCTAAAGAGCATGCATGATAACTAGGCACATCAAGAGTAGATTTTATATTGACATTTGCTTTTGAAATTTTATTTTCTAATATTTTTCAATTTCTTTATTTTACGTTAACATTATATAACATACACAATGTAGAAATTGAAGTTGCAGCAAAGCGAGAATTTTTGCTTACAAGTTCTCGTATGTGGTAAGATTTGAACACAAAGTTTCTTTGACCTCTTCTTCCATGCACGATGTACTTGTCGCGTCCCAATCCGAGTATGATCGTGCAAACTCGCATTTCTCTTTCTTTGACTGATCTTCCTCCAAGCGCGAGTTCTCATTGATTTCTTCTCTCAGATTCATAAGAAATTGCTCTTGTTCATCATCTGTGAAGGGAAGACTATAAGCAATCTAACTAAATTTGAAAAATTTCTTGATCAAGAGCGCAAAATAAACTATTCATTGATTTAACATTTAAAAATATTTAATCTTTATTTGATATTCTTGAGGACTTTTTAATTGTAATATTTTAAACTTCTATGTCTAAAGTTTTACGAAATTTTTTCATTAATATCTTCCACTATTTATAATTTTTACCTATAAATAAATGTGGTGCTAAAGATTTTTCATTAAATAAAATTTCATCCCCTCTAGTGAAAGCAAGATCATGAAGCATCATTATTCTCGCTTGTGAAGTCGTTTTGGAATAACCTGACTCTGATACTACTTATTTGATATGCAGGCATCCTTAAAGGGAGGGGTGAGGGTAAATAAGAGCTCTTTAGAAATGTAGTCTTATTTAAAATATCAAAGTTACTTAAAGAAATTTCAGAATATTATATAGTAAAATATAATTTAATATCTTTAAAAAGATTATATTGAAGATTATTTTTAAAGCTCACATTTCAATATTCTCTCATTACCGTCAGTGGTCAGAGTTACTGTCTGGCGCTAGTCATAGAAAGTGAAATCCACCTGTACCATTTGAAAAGTAATTTGCAATATATTTTGCGTTGATGCTTTGATATAGAAATATTATTTAGAACATTTTAGAATATATAATAAAACCAAGATAATAGAATAATAGAAAACTTGATTTTATTTCACAATAAATTGGTTACAAAATGTTTGATTTCTAGGACGTTAGAAATCAAGGCGAAATATGAAAATCTCATTTTCGTTTTCTATACCGAACCTTCTCCCAATGACCGGTTGGTTCTATCCTATCTCTCCCAGATAATGCTTAAATCCGCCCCTAGATCTACCTTAGACCTAGTCGCCACAACACGTGATGAATTACAGAATCCTCCCCGGAATCCGACATTCACTCTGAACGATTTTCCTCCTAAGTCTCGCAAGACATAGTCGCCAACAACCGCGACAAATTTCTCATGGAATTGTTCCCGAAATCCAACGTTCTCCTCGAACGATTCTTTCACTGATACAAAAAGATAAAAAAATAAATACAAGAGAAATAAAAAGCAAAAAAAACTCCCCAAATATTCTTGAAGGTGAAGGCGAATGCGATATAAATGTTGACGTTCTTAAGCGTCCACCCTTCGTGTTGGATACGCGTTGTTGTCATTCTCCATCAAAAATCTCCTTTAGATCTTCGTGTTCGCCCAGAGAGTCTTCTTCAACGTTTGGAGACAATTCTTTCTTAGATGGTTTGGAGTTGTGGCTTTGGAGACAGAGGAATAAGTGTCAAAGGAGAGGAATCACTCTTTAAATAGGTCTCGGGAGCTAACACCGACATTAGTACTATTGTCGGACAGTAGCTATATATAATAAGCGTCCCGCAGATCGTGCCAGATATAGAAGTCATGTTTTTGGCAATTTTAGACTTTCCAAATACTACCGCCGACCGCCAGTGTTAAAGTGGCGAGGTAGCAGTTGCTTTATTTGGCTCAGTCCAAACTTCCTTTCTTGTAATCTTTACTTTAACGATGATATTGTCTTTTTGATTGATGTTAACATCAGCATTAGTTATTAACGCCAACGTTAGTTCTTAACGCTCGACGTTAGCGAAATCTTTTCTAGCTTGTGCATGACGTCATTCTCTTTCTGGAATGAGGTGGCACGTTCCGTAATTATTTCTGGATTGAAAATTATGGTCGTTTTAATATTCAACAATCAACACTTGTCTTTTTGTTGTTTATAAAGTGTACATGTCATTGAATCACGCCCATGATGGAGGGCTTGTCTGCTCATTTAGTCTATGTTTGTACCTGTATGATTTGCACACTATAAACACACAAAATATTAGATCAAATACATCACGATATTTGTTATTCTCAAAACAAGATATGCGGAATGCATGCTCCAACAACTCCCTATTTTCTGCTGCCTCCAACCACAAACCTTCCTCCACCAACAATCTATTCCCCTGAAAATCTGCTACCGCCAACCTTAGACCTACTGTCGTGAGCCCCACAATCATCCATGACTCTTATCCTACCGCTATCCATAACACCCTAGTCCCCCATCAGTCCAAAAATCCCCTCTCGACTTATTCCGCTTTGCTACGACCTTGGATGTCCACAACCAATCATGAACCACCACCGCCTACACGTGTTAGTTGTATGTTGGAGTCTATTTTCAATTGTTGTGTTCAACATCTTTACCTGTTGTGGATGTCTTTATTTATTTGCTATTATCATAGGACGTTATACGATTTGCAGGGTGTATCCCATACGTGCTTAAATATTTGCGTCTCGGTAGTTTCGCGAACAAAGCTTGTTTCTCTTTAATTAAAAAATTATGATTGCCCGTGTCTCTGATAGTTTTATTTTAATTAATTGCTTATTGCTAATTAACTCGGACTATTTAATTGCAATTGTATCTACACTTAAAGTGATTTTTGTTGGATTGCATATACGCTTGCATGATATTTTAGGGTCATCATAGACACGACGCATTCATCGTGTGATCTTTGCAATTAATGTAGAGTTTGGGGCATCCGTCCTTCCACACCTATATACTCGTGCTGCATCACAGTCCCTATTAGATCACCGTTAAGAAACACATTCTTCATATTAAGTTGATACAACTGCCAATGACGATGGATTGCCAAAGTGATCAATACCTGTGCGGATTAAGCTTAGCCATTGGAGAGAACGTTTCTTCATAGTCAATACCACATTTTGAGTAAACCACAAGCCAGCAAGCGTGTTGAGCCTCTCAACGGACCCATCAAGATGACGTTTTATGGTGAATATCCATTTACATTCCACGCGGGATTGTACAAGAGGAAGGTAATTAAGGTCCCAAGTTCTATTTGCCAATAGTGTCGTCATCCTAGATGTTAAAGAGCCTCTTGTACATAGGAAGGGATGGAGATACAAGACAAGGAGACCGCAAACCTATGAAGTTCTGGAAATACCCTATGAAAGGAGACATAATGAGATAGCGGTGAGTAATAGATGAGTGTGGGTCCTCTGTGGGAGATGTGGTCAAATCAATTGAACTAGGATCAACATCGGTAGGGGTGATTGGCACAGGGAATTCTGACAAGATTGACGAAGAGTATACATGTTTAAAGGAGGAGGTGTCGGTAGCAAAGTAGTTGGCGGGTAGTCGATGAGGACGTTGGGATGCGGGATATCAAGTGGTAAGTTTTCAGAGGTAGGCGATGAATAGAAGGGTTGATCCTCTAAGAAGCTAACATCAACAAATGTCTAATTTTTCGATCTGTAGGAGGCTAACACGCATATCCCTTATGTGTGCGAGAGTAGCTAATAAAGTTATATTTGATAGTTCGTGGTACTAGCTTGTCCACAAGAGGACCAATATACAACTACAACACTCAAGCCTTTATCCCACTATAGTTGGGTCGGCTATATGGATCCTTTGTCGTCATTGTGCCCTATCTTTTGTCATAATCTTACTAATGCCTACGTACATCATGTATTTCCCTATAGTTTCATTCCAAGTCTTTATTGGTCTACTCCCTCGTTTAATATGCCTAGTGACTGTAACATCCTAATTTTTTTGACGCAAAATTTATTTAAATTTTAGGGCCAAGTTGCGACGATTTGTGATCGAGACAGCGCGACGTCAAGGTACGTTGGTAGTATGGTTAGCAATCGCGTCCATTAATTGGTGACGTATATTAATTATAATAATAGTTCATAACGCAGGATATGCAAGAATCGACGCGCGCCGCATAGTAGGTGTATATTTTAAGGTTTTGAAATGGGGTGCCAATAGCATTTTACCCCCATTTCTCCTTCCGGTTAATAAATAACCGCATGCCCGATCTTTTAAAACCCCGCACGCCTCTTTTTTATCGGATTAGAAAAACCGCTAGCAGCCCGCACTTCGTCTCCCGCAAACGGCGAGCCCGACGCCCCTTCCGCGCGCCTCTGCTGCCCTAGCCGCCGCTCGATTCTTGTCCAGAGTCCAAATCCGACCTCTCCTCCCTCCTCTGCAGGCGTCGGGGAGTACTCCTCTTCTTTCCTTGGCCGTGGGAGAAACGGGTCTAACCCTAACCGGAGAAGTTGAGATCCGATTTTTGTTTCGGTGAGTCCGATTTCTCCTTCTCTTTATTCCTTCATGGAAATTAGTTGTTTTAGAAATTAACCTAGACTAAGGTTTCGTTCCCTTGTGCCCAAATTAGGTTTGGAGATTCTAAATCCTCCGCAGAATTCGTGTAGGGCGTTTGGAAAGCCTTGGATTGCCCACGTAAAGGTAATATTTGGGTTTAGCACGTGTATTTTGTAACCTTAGGTATTTGGAATTTTTCCACCGGAAAACCCTAAAGGGAAAATAACGAAAGTAGGGTAAGCCCTGAAATTACAGGTCGTTGGTGGGTTCGAAGCAACATTCTGAAATTTCCTAACAGTCGGATTTCCTTTGGAAAAGCAAATGTCGTCGTGCCGAGTGTACGAGCGCCGCATCACCACTGTAAGGAAATTCTAATTTCTTTTAGTTAGACATATCAAGTAAATATATTTTTATACGCATGAGTAGGTTTTGTACAAGCATCATAACCATGCATAGAAAAGTGTGGCAGTAGGAAAATAATCGTGGAAACGCGTAGTTAATGCCATTTTACATAACCACGTTAGTAAAGTCATGAACAGTTATTTAGGTACGAAACTTTACCCGTGTACGTAAGTTTGGAGATTGTCCAACCAAGGGCGAGAAGGTCCCTTCAAGTTGACCATGAGAAAGTTGATGGTCGCTGAGTAGTACACTAGAAAAGATATCCCATGCAGAGTAGCGTCAGACCAAAAAGGTCAGTGAGCACACAAATCTTTTTGTGCTAGGTAGAGGCGCACTACCCTATGTTGCACCGACACCGACACGCGACACGCGACACGACACGACACGCGACTCGTCAATTCTCGTAAACTAGTAATATTCGACACGTTCGGACACGTTTGTTAAATTTATATTTTATAATTATAAAAATTGTAAAATATCAATAAATAGATAAGCAATGAACAAAATTCACATATAAAAATGTAATACTCAAACTTACATGTTATATATCATCTAAAAAAACAACTGATTCCATGTCTGGCTCATCCAGTGAGAGATTTGCAATTTCCAGCATACCAACATCTTCGAATGTATCAAAAGCATCTCCGCCAATATCCCACATCTTTGTTTCTCCTTGTGTATATTGTGGATTTTTCTTGAAAGCAGACGTAAATTGCTGTGTATGAAAACCAGATCTTCTGCACGCTTTGGTGTCATTCTATTTCTCTTCATTGAGTGTACAAAAGAATATGTACTCCAATTTCTCTCTGCACATGATGATGAGGATGGTTGTGCAAGAAGCTTTAAGGCTAAGCTTTGTAGAATAGGAGCACTTGCTCCATGAACAACCCACCAAGCCTTGGGATCCATAGAATATCTGCTTTGAATTGAATCAAAATCTCTAAAATCTCCATTTATGTATGCAAAATTTGCATACTCTAAATTCACCCGTGTTCGCTCCTCAATATCCGGAAAGTATTTCCTAAAACATTTTTTAGTTTCTTGAATTATCTCACTATCCTTGTATGGAGATACTCTTGAAGGATCTTCATTGAGCCATTGCTCACTATAATACCTAATTTAAAAAGAAACACAAGTATTAATAACATAAAAATGTAACATTAATATAAATATAAAAAGAACTTGAAAAGTTAGAAATTACTTTGGATTCAAGGCATGTGCTAAGCAATGAAGAGGAGTGTTATTCTTTGACCAACGATCAAGTAATATTGCTTGAACAACATCATAAAAAGTTGATTTCTCATCTAACCTTTTAACTTCATGATCATAAATAGCTTTCTTCACTTTTTCAATCATAGAATCCCACATATCATAGACTAAGTGAAGACAAGGTTTATCCGTATCACAAAACCTCAGCATATCATAAATAGGAGCTGTGAAGGATATGATATAATCAATAGAGTCCCACCATGAATCATTTAATACTTTTTCCTTCACAAACCTTGCTCTTCCTTGATTGTCATCTCGATAAATACTCCATTTCTCACAAATCACCATGGTTTGGAGACCACTTTTAATGAGCTTAAATCTTTTCAGCATAACAATCATTGAAGCAAATCTTGTATCAGCAATGGATAACAATTTCAAGTTAACAAACTCATTGTAAATTGCAAGTCTCATGGAATGATTCATGATAAAATTCTTTACCTACAAAACATCAAAAATACTTCCAAGTTAACAAACTCATTATAATATTGTTAATCTCATGACATGATTCATAATAAAAAATTTTACCTGCAAAACATCAGAAACAATTTCTGATATCCAACTGCATTCCAAATAAACATCTTGATTGACCTCTGTATTCTTTGGATCACATATATTCTTTAATGCAAGATTCAGAGTGTGCACCACACAAGGAGTCCAAATAATAGAGGGAAATTCTTGTTCGATAAGTTGTCCCGCAGCCTTGCAATTAGCAGCATTATCTGTTATAATTTGGACAACTTTCTCATGTCCAATTTCATTTATAACCTCTTTGAATAGGTTAAAAATAAAATGCATATCTTTTATCTCACCCGAGCAATCAACAGCCTTCAAAAACATTGCATCTCCATCACTAACTGCAATGAAATTAATAAGTGATCGTCGTTGGGAGTCACTCCATCCATCGCTCACTAGGCTAACACCCTTCTCCTTCCACATATTTTTGATGGGTGCACACAATCTATCAACATTCAATTTCTCCTTTTGCAACAAGGTGGTCCTAAGCAAATTGTATTTTGGTGGTAAATATCCCGCAATATCATGATTTGCAGCATAAGTAAAAGCAGATATAAAGTAAGGATTCCGTGCTAGATTAAACGGTAAACCTGCTGAATAAAACATTCTTGCAATTTCATAATCTAACTGTTCTCGTTGACCCAAGTTAAATGACTTCTCAAGTGCTCCTTTTCCACCACTTTCAACTTTTCTTTTTTTGGGGAAATAATCAACCCCACTAGAGGATCCACCTTCGCTGCTTGAAATTCTAGAAGGGGGCAAAGGAACCTTTCTAGGAGCAAGACTTGCAATTCTAGCATTCAACTCTTTTTCTAAATTTTCCATCTCGATGAGATCACTCTTTTCTACTTTGACACATTTTCCAATTCCTTTTCCACTGAGCATTAACAAATGTGCTCTCACTCTTGTATATGAACTTGTAAAATTTTTTTCGCAAAAATTACACTTCCATGTCAAATTGCCTCCCGCCTCACCATGTGTAGCCAGCTTAGTGACAAACCTCCATAATGGTTTATTCGGATCATCATCAGATATATGATCTTGTGAACCACTATTACTACCCTTGCTTGAAGACATTCTACAAAGAAAATTCATCCAAAAATAAAGAAGCAACATCATAAATTCAAACAAGAATTAAACATTACATAACAACAGAACAAATAAAAAAGCCTAGTCATTCTAAGCACATCAATTAAACTCCAATGAATTGGCAATAAAATTACATTCCACAATTTTCCAAATATAAACATCAGACTTTAAATGCATTTGGAAGCATCCAGGAGTAGAAGTATGCGTTTCTGCTTAAAGTGCTTATTAGTATTAAAAAGGATGGTACAAACTAAGGGATGTTGACAAAAACTAGCTAAGAAAAATTACCCTAAACCTCATAAAAAAACCTAACTGTCTCATAAATTTTACAAAATACAAGAGTTTTGAAGAAATATGAAAACTACTAACCTTAGCCGAGTAAGCCGACTGCCAACACTCTCCGAGAAGGATTCAGGTATAAGAAAGAAGCTTACGGGTGCAGGAAATTAGCAACTTATTATAATGAACAGATGGCACCAAACCTTCCAAGTCAGAAAAAAAGAAATCTCTCATGTCAAACAAACACTGTAGCAGAATTTATAGAAACCTATCGGAGAGGAGGAAGACGCACCTGAGAAAGAGAGCTTTGCTTGTAGAGGAGGAAGACGCACGGAAAGGAGGAAGTTTGCTGGAGTGAGGAGTTTGCCACGGGAGAAGTTTGCCTGGGTCGCTGATTAGGCCGCCTACAGCGAAAACAGGGACAGCCACGGGAGAAGTTTGCCGGAGTGAGGAAGAGAGCTTTGCTTGTAGAGGAGAAGACGCGCCTGAGTAAGCGAGCTTTGCTTGTAGAGGACGAAGTTTGCCGGAGTAAGAAAGACGATCGCGGACGGGAGGGAGCAGAAGCAACCAAAGCCCGATGGAGAAGGAAAGTTGCTGACCTAGATCGTCGCGGGAGAGACGACGCACGTTCCTGCTGCGGGAGAAAAAACCGACGAGCCCTCTTTAACAAATAGCGGGACACGCGTGTCCCCCGGGACACGCGTGTCCCGCGTAATTAAAAACCGTGTCCGCTCTCCGACACGCGTGTCCGAGCGTGTCGGCGTGTCGGACGCGTGTCGGAGAGTCCGACACGGACACGTTGGGCCCCCGAGAGTGTCGGTGCTTCATAGGCACTACCTTTCTCATAAAGCATATGGTATCTTGTGAGCAGTACAGTCTTGGGTGTTTACTTCCCTTTGAGATAGTTAGTAGATTCGAAACCGTGTCCGCGCGACACTAGAACAATTGAGTTCGTCAGATGGTCACGGGTCGTCAGTTGCAGTTGCGCGTTAGGAGCTACTCTGCCTAGAGCCTTCCTAGTAGATGAGCAGGTTAGAAGCCATATAGAACTCAAATATAGACCTGTCGTGAGTCAGTAGACTATTTAGTAAACGTCTGGATTTGGGTAAATGAACGGAAAGTCACGAATATAGAACTAATAGTTGTGTTGACCAGGAAGTATAGGAAAAACATGCATAACATATAACATAAAATGTTTTCAGTGCACGAGACTATTTTTAAAGGCATGCATGCATTCATATATAAATCTGTTTTAGTGTCACTAAGGGGAATTGTTTTTCTTTACTCTGACCCCTCGTGGGCAATGTTTTTCAGGTGACCCAGGTGGGAAACTACGCCTAGGATGAGCGCTATGGTTGTGTCAGTCAGTAGGGTTTTACCCTTCAGTTTTCTTACTTCCAGTATACTATTGTAAATGTGGTTAATGTAACTTTTTAATGTTTTATCTAATTAGTATAAGACTATTAATGTTAAACAGATTTTCAGTTAATTCAATTCTATTCATGTTAGTGGCTCTGTGAATCCAGATTTGAGGTATGTGTTTACCCTTAGCTTATTTTTTCTAGCTTCCGCTGTAAGTTTTAAATTTCTTTGTAGATGTTTCTTTTACCTGCTTCATATTAGTTTTTAATACTGTTTCCTAGTCTTCTTTATATCGCTGACCCGACCGGACGGCTGATTTCTGAAATACTGGGAAGGGGTGTTACAAATTGGTATCAGAGGGAGGTTTAGGATCCTTGGACCCTAGAAAGAATTCACAGAGCCATAAGATTGTGTAAGAGTAAACTCTTGTTAGTAGAGTATTTTAAGTGCCGTTTAAGTCCTAGTTTTCGGTAGAGTACGAAATAAAATTGCTAAGCCAGATTTCTCAGATGCTTGATAAATAATTAGATTTCTTTTGTATGTTCTATCAGGCACCACGAGTTAGTGAACCAGGTGAAGATATCTTCACGTCAGGACCCGGTTCCTAATGCGACCATGGGAGACGCTGCCGTGCCACAAGTACCACTAGTTCCAACAGCTCCAGAAGGCACAGACATAGCGTCTCAGATTGCCAAGGCGGTCACTGTTGCCTTGATGGAGTTTCAGAGAGGACTGGCTGCAGGGTTTCCAGCTCCAGTACAAGTATCAGTCCCTGCACCAGCTCCTGCCCCAGTACCCGTGGAGATGACCCTGGAGCGCTATTTGAGAAATTTTAGAGAACTTCAGCCTTCGAACTACAGTGGGGATGAGACCCCGATGGACACAGATGATTGGATAGCAAACACCAGAGACCTGCTGAATGTTTTGGAGTGCCAGAGAACAAGAAGGTTCCTTTGGTTGTTTTCCTCCTCCGAGGTGAGGCGAAAGTCTGGTGGGACAAGTACCGGGCAGATGATCCTGCAGGTAATGCGAAATGAAATTTCCTCATATTTTAGGAAGTGATGCGTTTCATTTTAAATGGTATGACCATATGTTTGACCAGGTCATACATTAGACATGTTTACTTGGGGCGAGTTCTCTAGAGCCCTTGCAAGTTGGTTCGTGCCTCCTTCCGCACGATGAGGTTTTCAGGAAAAGTATCTTAGGCTTTTTCAGGGGACAGGACAGTTATTGAGTACGAGCAAGAGCTTACTCATCTGGCTCGATATGCGGGCGTGATGCAGGGAGATCAGACTGAGAGGTGCAGTCGCTTTATGGATGGCTTGCGTGACTCGTTGAGGCAGCCGCTGATGACTATGGTCAACGCTGATTACAGGAGCTTAGTGGATACAGCTCGCAGGCTGGAGGCTGATCAACAGAAAGTTCAGAAGCGGAGTAGTTTCCGTGCGAAGCGATCTCAGGATTCGCATCAGCCGCAGCAGAGCAGGAATGATCAAGGAAAGAACTGGAACAAGAAGCCGAAGCCCGATGCTAAGAAGAATGGTCAGTATGGTGACAGGAGCAAGGATTACCCCACGTGTCCCAAGTGTCTGCGTCGCCATCCAGGAGAGTGTTTGGCCAGCGCAGGCGTGTGCTACAAGTGCCGACAACCTGGACATATAGCTCGCTTTTGTCAGGAAGTTGGTGCGAATCAGGTAATTAAAGTTTAGTTGTATTCATTACATTCTTGTAATTTCAGTAGATGTTTAATGAAAATTACTTTTGCAGTCGAAGTACGAAGTTGGTGGCTCTAGCAGGGTAGATACGGGCAAAACGTTGATGATTACTGATGGGAGACCACAGCAGGGTCGAGACTTAGTGCACCCAGAGCGTATGGGCTTGGTCAGCAGGAGGCGAAGGATCAGGAGGATGTAGTGACTGGTAAGTGCTCTATTTTACTTAACAAGTTTATTCAAATCCTCCGTAGTGACACATTTATTATCATCCTTCATATTTCATTCATGTAAGCATCCTTATGATTCGTAATCTACCCTCTAAGATTCTGTTTGACACGGGTGCCTCACACTCGTTTATCGCGGAATCTCTACTGCGTAAGTTGGATTTAGAAGTCTTCCCAGAGTCAGTACCGCTGGAAGTCATAATGCCGAATGGATCCCTTCTGCAGACCAGAGACAAGTGCAGGGTACCAGTGCAGTTTGGTGATACTGAGATTATCGTGGAAGCTTTGCAGCTACCTATAACAAGATTCGACTTGATCTTTGGAATGGACTGGCTTTCAGCAGTCAACGCCAGGATTGACTGTAGGACGAAGAAGATTCAGTTCGTTGGCCCCAACCAGACATCTTTTTCTTTTCAGGGTTTGAAGGGAGTAGTGAAGATGATCATATCTGCAGTCCAAGCGAGAAGGTGCATCAGTAAAGGTTGTGAAACCTTTGTAGTACTGATGAGCGCGGAGTCTAAGACTGACTTGATAGAGGTGCCAGTGGTGCAGGAGTTTCTCTATGTTTTCCCAGAAGAGCTCCCTGGTGCCCCTCCAGATAGAGAGATTGAGTTACGGATAGATTTTCAGCCTGGGGCTACACCGGTAGCCAAATCTCCCTATCAGATGGCTCCAAGGGAACTAGCAGAGTTGAAGAGCCAGTTGCAGGAGCTGCTTGATTTGGGTTTTATACGCCCCAGTACTTCGTCTTGGAGTGCTCCAATACTGTTCGTGAAGAAGAAAGATGGTAGTCTGAGACTGTGCATAGATTACCGTGAATTGAACAAGCTGGCCGTTAAGAACAAGTACCCGATTCCCAGGATTGATTATTTGTTCGACCAATTGGTGGGAGCGAGCACCTTTTCCAAGTTAGATCTGAGGTCGG